>JAJOHK020000289.1:0-31311 GCA_022457215.2 Leucocoprinus gongylophorus | reverse complement strand
ACTGAAGTGGTATCAACGGGTAAGGTTGTATATTGACTTGGACTTTTTGGAAACCAAGAATTGTTTCCGAATCGAAATCGTCAACATGCTGCATCCATGGTTGTGGGAGCTCTATTTTGATTGTCCTCATAAATTATATTTTAACAGAACTTGTATATCTCCCTTGAAGATTGTCTGTAGAGTCACACACCGGTTACAGAGGTTTTCATTTATGGCTGGTTGTCACCTCATGGCCAACCAGCAATATCATAACATCAACCCTCCTACTTCTGGAAGAAGCACCCAAGAGCAACTTTTTTCAATTTATTGCTTGACAGAAATGTGGCCATCCTGGCCTTACAACAAAAAATAACTAGAGAAGGTGTTGGAAACAAACTGTGTTGAGGTTCATAAGTATATGCAGATTATACATAAGAATAAGAATGACAAATTTTAATATTATCTAGTTCCAACACTACTTTTAAGAATTCTACTTCTCTAACCTTTCACTAGCATAATAATGAGAACAAAGATTGGATGGGTTGTGACCTATGAAGGAGTAGCTAAGGTATGGAAGGAAAATAAAAGATTCAGAAGCAGGATATCAAAATTTTTCAATTAAATAAGACTAGAATTTAAAGAACAGAATGAGAAGTCAACCAAAGTTGACCAACTGAAACTGCTAAAGCAGAGCAGCAAAAAATGTGATAAATATATACAGATTTTCAAAAAAAACTACAAGAAGCATATAAGAGATAGTTTCTGATCAAAGAATACAAGAGAGGGTTGAACAGGAGAAAGCAGTATTGGGAACACATACTCAGTTTGGACATAAAGATGTGTGAATGACTAATAGTATTTGTACCTATTGGAAACATATACTAGGTACAGCAATTAGTCTAAGTTCTACTTTAATAAAGTCCAATAAACTTACCTCAGTTTAGACACAAAGATGTGTGAATGACCAAGGTTTGGTATTCTAATCTGAGGCTCTTTTATAAAAAAATAGTAAAACATATAAACTATACAGTTATGATCTAAGCAGTGGCATAACCTGTATAGTTGTGGTCCAAATATTGACTGGCAGTCCATTAGACTGTTAACTGGTGTGATCAAGCTGAGTTGTTCTGTTGAAGTCACAAATAATAAAGAAACAGAAATAGATCAAGAAGAAAAATAGAAAGTTTGTCCTATGATGTTATACCTCATCCAACAAGTAGAAAATCTACCAAAAACAACAAGTGAGCAACATAAGTGTTTTATCCAACTAGATTGGAACTGATAGTAGTTGAAGACCAAAGAAAGATATTTTGGAATCAAATGAAATGCAAGAAGACTAGCTCTTTTGTATCTACCTATTGTAATTATTATCTGCTTCATATTTTACTGTTAGAGGTGAATCACATTTGCCAGCTTATTTACAATGATATGGAAGATGGAATGGAGAAGAGGACTTAGTTGATTAAGTGATAGGAAAAGACCAAAAGTGAGTGCTATATAGATAAGATAACCTTGGCTTCAACAAATAATATTATACCTAGTTTATGTATCACATAGTTGTAATTTTCAGATAAAAGAAGGTTCAGATGGAAGAGTATAGGTATGGCACAGTTCAAGTTGATTATCAGACTGAGGAATTGTACATAGTAACTATTATCCTTAAATACCAGAAAAAAGAGAGTTCTAATAATAATAATATATTGTGCATACTATTGTCAGATACTATGGTGTTGTCAACTAAAACTCCATGGGATTTGATATGGAATGGAAAAACTCTTATCCATGGAGTAATAGGTGATTGAAATGGGATATAGTCCATTCTGGAAGAGAATAGGTATATTTAGATAAGTTTGTTGTTATCTGGAATAAATGGTGGATGTTGTTGATGTCAGGCATAGTTTACACTAGGGTGAAAGTCTGCAAGATGGACTTAGAGATGTGTAGACTTGTTGAATGATCTTGGCTTTAGCTTATGTGCTGCACTGTCTGTCTACTGCATGGTTGCAACTTTAGATAATAGGAAAAAGTCCAAGATAGGAGTGGGTGCTGATTTGGTGTGTTACCATTGAACACTGGGGATTGAGTTCAAAAGAGTTATCTTTGTCGATTATCAGACTAGTGAATTACAGTATAACTACTAGTCTTATATATGAGTTTCTACTATAGGAGATACTTAGAGTTTTAGTAGTATAGCCCTTATTACCCTAAGTGGAGGTTTCAGTGTTGAGACACTAACAGGAGTAACTCCATCATAGAAGACTGAGTTGAATAGGAGTATCTCCACCATAGAAGACAGAATACTCAGATAGTTACAGTATTGCTGTAAGGTATGTTGTGAAGAAGGTGGCTACTATAGAAGACAGGCTTGTATAATTGGAAGATGATATCATTACAGAAATGTAATTTCCAAATGGGTGGACTTACATATGACAATTAGTTAGTATGTGATATTTATAAACATTTGTCTTATAGTAAATATATATTAGACACATATTGAAATTGTTTTATAATGATGAGATAGAGTTAACAAGAGAGCTTGACAAAAAGTTCTATTAAAGTATTTTATAATAATACTCTTCTCTTAAGATTTCTTTTTTTGAAAAATAGGCTTTCTCTTTTAATCTCTCTAATTTTTGAAAATATTTCTCCTCAACTTTTCCATTATTTTAGCTATGTACTATTTTCTTTAATAGTAAGTTTCTTTTTCTATTTTTACTTTCTTATTTATTCTTAGCAAATAGTTATTATAACCAATTATTATAAATCAAAGCTGAACTCTATTAAAGTAATTAGGCAAAGTATATAGGATATATAGAGTTTATGATTTTTAGAAAAATTTTAAGAGAACAAAATGAAGTTTTATAGAAATAGCAAACTACTTTAAATATCTAAAAAGTCTATATTAATCAAGCAGAATATGAGATAGAATATTATTAACCTAACTATAGGATAATAGTGCCAGGTAGTTAGAAACTTTGATGAAAAGATTTAAAATATTATAGATTAATAAGATATTATATTTCAAGCTTAGATAATAGAGTGAAAGATAAATCTTATATTAAGTTTATAAGAGAACTCAATAGAGTTCTTGTTACAAACTAGTCTACCTTATATACTATAGACTATAGTTTGCATATATATTATAACTAACCTACTCTAAAGCTTATGTACTTTTTAATACTATAATGATATTATCTATTTTAGAATTTTCTATAATATTTTCTGTATTACATAATTATATGACTATGACTATAATATATATAACCACCTTATTATAATATATAACTATTGTGATAGTTATATATAATATTGTACTATAATTTTAACTCTAAGTTCAAAATAAGAAATAAAAATAGAAATAAAAATGAAAATAAGAAAGTAAGAATAATACTTGGTAAAGGTTTGGTAAAGTTGATATTATAATTGTTATCTTATGTTTGATAGATATTTGTCTCATATATAATATGACTTGAACACTGGTATAGTATACTTGAACCCTTATATTTTATTTTTCTTTTATTTTTCTTTTATCTATTTTCTTTGATTTTATTTTTATTTTTATTATTTTTAATTTATTTTTTAGACAATAAAGAGGTATGTGACCACAGTTGTATGACATATCATATAACATAATATCATAGACCTAAAATATTATAGAAAGAACTAAAAAGAATAATATTAAATGTATATCTATTGTTATAATTAACATCTTATATAAACATCTCATTATTTAAACATATGTTAGGGTTTGTTTTCATCTTTGACTTATATTTACTATGCCTTGTATCTTTCTCATATACTATCAGTCAGCATCTTATATAGTAATAGAAACTCTCTTATATTTTTCTTATTTTTCTCTTATTATTTCCTTAAAGATGTCTTACTTATTTCTTATAGTTTATAGATATATATATATAGTAGTAAATACAGTTTTATATCTTTACACTTTACCAATTGATCATTTCTTTTATTCTTTCTCAATTCTTTACCTAAGTTGCAATCTAAGCTAAGCTTATGTGTTACAAACTTCATTCAGCTTGTATCTTCACAACCAGTAAACTAATTTTCACAAACTAAGTTGTACTAGAAAGCCCCAAATGAGAGCTATCCATACATATATGAGATATACAAAAGCAACAACAAATGACTGAGATATCAGGCTATCAGTGGCTGTAAAAGCTTTGTCTGCTAATATCTTATGAATGGCTGAACGGATTTGCATAATTAAACTTGTGTTGGAAAATACTTATCAATCTATTTACAACAATATATGATGCATCTCAAAGCAATAAGTATTGGTAGAGATACAAGCATATCAATGTAGTGACATAAGTAGTTACCTTTTAAAATTAGCCTGACAGCTCCCATCAGGTACAAGTTTTGATTATGTGATAGCAATAGCTTGCGCATAGACCATCACTCTTTTGTATATATATATCTATGTCTGAGAGCTAGACCTCAGACTTAACAATATCAATTATTCTTGTTGATACTACTCATCATCTATTATCATTTATCTTCTTATACTGAACCTCTGAAACACCACTAAGTTCAAGTATCACAACCAGTGAGTGGCTTATTTGTAATATTATAATTATAACATTTGGTTTACAAAAGAAGAGTACATTATGGTTAAATCATTGAAGAAATATCAAAAGAGTATTGTGGTAAAGATCACAAACAAACAAGATAAACAGATACATATAAAAAGTTATAGACATTGAGATGTTCAAAGAGATATTAGGATTATTGAAGATCACTGAAGAATATACCATAGACAGAAATAGAACTACAAAGCTAGTATCAAGAGATATGTTGATAGTACTATGTCATATGCAAGTCCACCCATCTAGAAATTACATTTCTGTGGTAATATCATCTCCCAATTATACAAGTCTGCCTTCCATAGTGGCCACCTTCCTTACAACATGCCTTACAGCAGTACTGTAACTATCTGAGTATTTTGTCTTCCATGGTGGAGATACTCCTATTCAACTCAATCTTCTATAACAAAGTTATCCCTGTCAGTGTCTTAATACTAAAATCTCTGCTTAGGGTAATAGAGGTTTTACCACTGAAACCCTGAGCATCTCCTATAATATCCATTTGTATATAAGACTAGTAGTTACACTGTAATTCACTAGTCTGATAATCAACAAAAATAACTCTTATTGAACTCAATCTCTGATGTTTAACAGCAACACACTAATTAGCACTCACTCCCATCTCAGACTTCTTTCTATTGTCTAAAGTTGCAACCATGCATCAAACAGATAGTGCAGCACATAAGCTGAAGCCAAGGTTATTCCACAAGTTTGCTCATCTCCAAGTCTATTCTGTAGACTTCTATCCTGGTGTAAACCACGCCTAACAGTATTATTAGACTGCCAAGTCTGCTATCACTCCTGAGTAGTTCCATCTGCTAAATCCTCTGTTGCAGTTCCATCTGCAATTCAATCCTACAATCTATACCTCAAGTCTAAAATGGCTTTCTCTTGCCATAACTCTTCAACTCTGGTCCTACTGCTTGGGATACCCTTCAATATGATCTTATGTTTTAGTGACCAGATAGCTTATCTACCAAATGCTCCATAATGCTCAAGAAGAATTCACTAAAGGAACTATTCATTTCTGAGGTCTCTTTCTAGTACAATTCAACCTGGCCAAACAGTTTTGCCTGTTCCTGGCCCAAGTATCATCTCTACAGACAACGATCCTAACTGGGAGAATGCTTCCACTACTAATCCTATTACTAATACTACTATAGCTAATAGATCCATATCTTCTACTCACTTATGGTTCAAACCCTGTGAGAGTGAGAATACTAATAAACAATTGGCTGATGTACTTGGCTGACTTGCTAACACACTTAATTCTAATCAGTGTCATAAACTTCATTCAGCTTATATCTCCATAACCAGTAAACCAATTTTCACAAACCAAGTTGCGCTGGAAAGTCCCAAATAAGGGCTATCCGCACATATGCAGGATGTACAAAAGCAACAACAAACAACTGAGATATCAGACCATCAGTAGCTATAAAAGCTTTGTCTGCTAATATCTCATGAACGGCTGAACAGATTCACATGATTGAACTTGCATTGGGAAGTGTTCATCAATCCATTTACAATAATATATGATGCGTCTCAAAGCAAATAGTATTGGTAGAGATACAAGTATATCAATATAGTAACATAATTAGTTACTTTCTAAAATTAGCCTGATATCTGCCATAACAGATGACAGCTCCCATCAGGTACAAGTTTTGATTATGTGATGGCAACAGCTTGTGCACAGACTATCACTCTTTTATATATATACTTCTGTGTCTGAGGACTAGACCTCAGACTTAACAACATCAATTATTCCTGTTGATACTTTTCATCATCTGTCAGTCATCATACCCTTGTACTAAACCTCTGAAACACTATTCAGCTCAAGTATCACAACCAGTGAGTATCTTATTTATGATAATCAGACTCCTGGTCCTAATACTAATACAAGAGGAACTAAAGCCTGTATTCCCAATACCTTCAGCAGTACTGAGCCTGACAAGCTCAATAATTTCCTGTTCCAATGTTGTCTATATTTTCACGCTAATCTGACACAATTCAACACAGACATTGTGAAAATCAACTTTGCAATGACCTATCTTACTAGAGTAGTCCAGGACTAGTTTGAGGTAGGCCTCAACTAGGAAGACTAGGGCATCCTTCAAGACTGGCTCTCTAACTGGAACCTATTTGTGGATGAGCTACATTGACATTTTGATCTCTCAGACCCCATTGGTGAAGCGGCCAACATGCTGGACAATCTCTGTATAAAGCCTGGTGACAATATTTCCACTTATAATGTGGACTTCATATGCTATGCCTTCCAATTAGGTTGGGGAAATAGTGTTCTTTGCCATTGCTATTATCAGGGACTTCCCAATCGGGTCTAGAATCCCATCTCTATCTAGGAACAAGAAAAACCTACCTTATTCCAGAATATATGCTTTAGCAATAACTATTAATCATTGCTACTGGAAACAAGACTACAAATGCTACCATGCAAGGCAGGTAGAGAAAGAGGCCCTCAAGTCTCATTCCTAGAAGCAAGGAAAAACTTCTACCTCTAGCCTTGCTATGACTTCCCAGAATAAGACAAATTTATCTCTGGTAGTCTCATTTGCCAAGAACTCTTTCTCCAAGTCATCTCCATCCCCCACTCCCAAGAAGTAACCCAATACTCCATGGGTAGACCTCTCTTCCAAGCTGACTAGCAATAGCAAGTTGATCAGTGATGAGTGTAAGAAGTATCTTGAAAACAACCTATGTCTCTATTGCAGTGTAGAAGACCATAAGCTGGACTCCTATCCCAAGAAGTAGACTATGGTCTCTCTCAAGGACAATACTTTAGTAACTGCTAATACTCTAGCAGCTGCTTCCAAGAAACCCTTGGAAAAATAAAGAGTAACCCCTAGGACTCTACACAGACTAAGGGCCATATTGAACTTCTCTGTGTAGCAATGAGTTTGATTTGACTCTTTCCAATCCTCATTTACTCATTGTTTCCCTTACCTTTTCCTTGATTCTTGGTCAGAATCACTTTAATAAAACCCTGTTCTGAGCTCTCATTGACTCCAGGTCTACTCACTGCTTTATAGACTCTAAATTCATGAATACTCACCACTTAAAGACATCTGCAACTCTTCTGGTTGCTTTCTGCTTGTCTGATAGATTATCAAACAGCACCATCTTTAAAATTGCCAACTTGCCCATAATTTTTCCCATCAGTGATTGTATGAATCTGGACTTCTATGTCACTTCACTGGATTCTTTCTGCTCTTTGGTCCTTGAATATAACTAGCTTGCCCAACACAATCCACTAATCGACTAGGTAAATGGGTTGATCAACTTCTGTCTATCTTTGTAGGAAAATCTTGCTCCTTCTTGCGTCATGGCCAACATATCATTGGCATCTCTGTTCTTACTGGACATCCCTCTGCAATCATCAGATTCCACAGTTTCCATACTTGCATCTGAGACCTTCATATCTAACTCTGAGTGACCTAACATCATGATCATTGGTGCTGCAGCATTCTTGTGCACATTAAAACTTCCAGGCTCCCACAATTTTGAACTCTGTCTTCATTCTTCAGACATTTAGGCTAACTCTGCAAAACTTGCAGAAGCTTCTGATTTCTCTAATGCCCCTTCCAAGTATCATGAATTCACTGACATTTTCAGCAAAACTAAAGCTGAAGTTCTCACTCCTCATTAATCTTATGACCTCAAAATCAATCTGAAAGAAGGTGCTCAACCTCCAGTTGGCCCTATATACTCTCTTTTGGCATCTGAACAAGAGACTCTGAAGAAATTCATTGAGGAAAATCTCAACATGGGTTTCATCCAACTAACCTTATTTTTGCATGGTATACCAGTCTTATTTATTAAGAAGAAAGATAGTTCACTGTGCCTCTATGTCAACTTCTATGGTCTTAACTGCATCTTCAAGAAGGATTGCTATCCACTTCCACTCATCTTCGATCTACTGGACTTACCTTGCAAAGCTCAAGTCTACTCAAAGATAGATCTTTGTCATGCTTACCATTTATCACAAATAAGATACTTACTGGTTGTGATACTTAAGCTGAATAGTGTTTCAGAGGTTTAGTACAAGGGTATGATGACTGACAGATGATAAAAAGTATCAATAAGAATAATTGATGTTGTTAAGTCTGAGGTTTAGCCCTCAGACACAGAGATATATATACAAAAGAGTGATGGTCTATGTGCAAGCTGTTGCTATCACATAATCAAAACTTGTACCTGATGGGAGCTGTCAGGCTAATTTTAAAAGGTAACTACTTATGTCACTACATTGATATACTTGTATCTTTACCAATACTTATTGCTTTGAGATGTATCATATATCGTTGGAAACGGATTGATGAGCACTTTCCAAAGCAAGTTCAATCATGTGAATCTGTTCAGCCGTTCATGAGATATTAGCAGACAAAGCTTCTACAGCCACTGATAGCCTGATATCTCAGTCATTTGTTGTTGCTTTTGTACCTCCTATATATGTGCGGATAGCCCTTATTTGGGACTTTCAAGCGCAACTTAGTTTGTGAAAATCAGCCCACTGGTTGTGGAGATACAAGCTGAATGAAGTTTGTGACACCATTTGGTTTGCATCGCCAATGGTAATGAATAGAAGACTGCCTGTAGAACATGTTATGGATCATTTGAATGGTCTGTAATGTTCTTTGGTCTTACCAATGCTCCCATAGCCTTCTAGCAATTCATGAACAACATTTTCTCTGACTTTTTGGATGTTTGTATTATAATCTATCTGGATGATATATTCATCTACTCAAATAACATGTCTGAACATCACTGGCATATAAAAGAAGTACTCAAGCATCCCTACAATGCTGGTCTTTATGTCAAAGCAGAGAAATACAAATTCCACTCTGAGTCAGTAGAGTATCTGAGATACATTCTTTCCTTTTCTAGCCTTACCATGTCTGATGACAAAGTAAAGATTATTCAAGACTGGCTAGAACCTAAAAAAGTTAAGGATATTGAATTCTTCTTAGGTTTTATAAACTTTTACTACTAGTTCATCTTCAACTACTCAGATATTGTTATTTCATTGATATGCCTCATCTAAAAGAACATTCCTTGGAAGTTTGACTTCTTCTGTCAAGATGCTTTTAACTCTCTTAAGAAAGCATTTACCTCCACTTTTATCCTCACTCATTGGATTCCCAATGCTTAACTCATCATGGAAACCAATGCTTTGAACTATGCTCTTGCTGTAATCCTATCCATTGTTAATGAAGATAATGAACTTCATCTGGTTGCTTTTCACTCCTATACTTTTATTACAGCAGAATTGAATTATAACACACATGACAAGGAATTGCTTGCTATCTTTGAAGCCTTCAAGATTTAACAATACTATTTGGAAAGTCCAGCCTATCCCATCAATGTTGTTATGGATCATAAAAACCTTGAGTATTTCTCTACTACTAAGATATTGACCTGGAGGCAAGCACAGTAGTCCAAGTACCTCTTCCAGTTTAACCTTGTCATCAAGTTCTACCCTAGTCATTTCAGTACCAAACCAGATGCTTTCACTAGACAATGGGACATCTATCCTAAAGGGAAGAATACTAGCTATGCTATAATCAACCCTCACAACTTTAAACCTATCTTCATTCAAGAACAACTTGTAATCTTCATATAGGCTACTGTTCTTCTTTTCCCTTCTCTCCATGTAGCTACAGTTGTGGATATGGATACCCTACATTGAGACATCTTTTTGGCTCTTTCTAGTAACACAATTGCTACAAAACACATCTCTGCAGATAGCCAGTAGTCTATGGACCCAAATAGTCTACTCCTTCTTGACAACAGAATTTATGTACTATCTGCTGGCAATCTCTACACATATATTCTCCAGTATAATCATAATCACATTCTTGCCAGACATTTTGATCAAAATAAAACACTGGAATTAGTCCACCATAGATACTTCTAGTCTAGCCTTCATGCTAATATACAACAATTCTGCAAGTTTTGTGTTACTTATATGTGATCCAAGCTATAATGTCATAAGCCCTACGGATCTCTTAAACAACTCTCCATCTCTGAACAACCATGGAATTCCATTTCTATAGACTTCATCAAGAAACTTCTGTCATCCTCTAGGTTTGACACTATCTTGGTTATAGTCAACTAGTTCACCAAGCAAATGATCTTTATCCCTGCCCATAATACTATCACATCTGTGGACTTAGTATGTCTGTTTGTCCTTCATGTGTTTTCCAAACACAGCATTCCTTCCTATGTCACCTCTGACAGAGGCTTGGAGTTTGTGTCAAACTTCTTTCAATCTTTAGGCATTGCTCTTGACATATGGCTTCACTTCACTTCAGACTATCACCCTGAAGATGATGGACAAACCAAATACATGAATCAGACTCTCGAGCAATACCTCTGGATATATTGTAACTACTAGCAAGACAACTGGTCCAAACTTCTACCTCTCATGGAGTTTGCTTACAATAATGCTCTGAGTGCTACTACTAGTGTTTTCCTATTCTTTGCTAATAAGGGATATCACCCAAACATTACTGTTCACCCCAAATACAATATTGCTTCCTCCTGAGCCTGCAACTTCATTGTAAATCTTGATGAATTACAAAGTACTCTTATAGCTGAAATCTCCGTAGCCCAATAGTGTTATCAAAAATCTGCTGATGCACAATATTCTTCTGCTCCTGATTTCAAAGTAGGTGACAAAGTCTTTGTCAAGGCTCAGCTCTTCTGAACCACTCAGCCTTCAAAGAAACTCTCTGAAAAAATATCTTAGACCCTACAAAATCATTGCCCAGCCTGGTACTCTATTGTTTACTCTCTATCTTCCAGAGTCCATACACTCTGTTTATCCAGTCTTCCATGTGTCCATGCTTGAACCCACCACATCCAATACTTTCTCTGAGAGAATACAACCAGCCTCTACTCTAGTCATAATTGACAGGGAACCCAAATATGAAATTTCTTGGATAGTAAATTCTAAAACTGATCACTGATAGGCATGCAAACTCCTATACAAGGTGATCTAGCTAAGGTATAAAGACATTAGAGATGAATCTGAATGGATCCCTGTATCCGAGCTTACTCATGCTGCTGACTTAGTATCTGATTTCCACATCATATATTCTGCTAAGCCCAGTCCTCTCCCATTGTCCTGAACATACTGTTATATTTGTCTCCTGCCTCTACATATTTCCAATGGGAATTCCTTTCACTAATTCCTTAGTATATTCTATCTACTTATTTTTATTAACTCTTAGCTTCTACATACTTTTCAGGGCTTCTTTTCAAAAACTTTTAAACTTCTTTTTATTTTAATTCTTGATTTTCTTACTCACACATTTAGATCACAAAAGAAAAATAACAATTAAAAAAAGAAAAAAAACATAACCACTATACTAATAGAAGGCAAATAACAGAGTTCCTTTCTCCTGACTTTCTCTGGAGCTATCCTCAGATCTCTCCATGTTATCTCTGCTCTCCTTCTTCCTGTCCTCTTCTTCCAAGCTCTATCTCTGCTCTATTGTGGCCCCAATTCTCTCCAACTGAGCTGTATTCCTCTCTTGGCTCTCCATCAAGTTCTGGAGGGACTTTCCAACTCCTTGGTATTCCTCCACAAGTTTCCAGAGGGCCTTTCCAATGGCACTTAGAACTCTGCCATAAATGGGGATCATGGCCAGAGTGTTAGTATTGGTGTAAGGTATATACTGCTGCTTGAGAGCAATACATCTGGTATATATAAAGGATCAACTATAAAAGAGAAAATTATTGAAAAATAATTATTATTATAATGATAACTACTCACCTTAAGTGGTGTACTAGGCAATCTTGTCCGGTGCTCATATACCTCTTACAGAAGTTAGCATCCCCCATCTTAACTGTAGTGTCCCTACGGTACTTCCCTTGTTGCTTCTCTTTAGCCTTCTTGGAGGGCCATTGCATCTCCTCATCTCCAGTAGCAATCTCCTTACATTTGGATTCTGTGACCTAGAATCTTTTAGCTCCCTCCAATAAGGCAGCTTCTTTTGCTAGCACCTTGTCTTGGAATCATTGGAGATACTCTAACTTCTTCTTCTTCTTTTCCTCCACAATTCTCTGTCTCTTAGCTTCCTCTCTGTTATAATTGATGCCTCTAGGATGCAGCATGGAGAAGGGCAAAGGGTATGACAACATGATCAGCTATACTATAGTAGTCTCAGTCAGCATCTCATGTAGTAGATGCTACAACCTTGCTTTATTCTAACAGTTTTCTTATGGTAGATACCTCATGCACTAAACATTGTTTCCTTATTTTACCCCAGTATATATAATATAGATACTCTCCTGTATCCTTATGCTTTATCACTTATATACTTTCTCTTAACTTTTTTCAAGTCTTTGCTTAAGTACAACCTGAGCTCTAGCTTAAGGTTGTAACATTTGGTAAAGCGTCAATGAGCTTACCTTGCAAGAGAGGTACATATAAATGATACTAGACAGAGTTATCTGTCAAGAATAAAACACATGTAGCGCAAACTATGAAGAGAAACCAAGATGAGTTCCAGAAGGACAAACAATATTGAGACATTGTTAAAACAACTAGAATCTTTACAGATCACAGAGAAAGCCTCAAATGAATACAAATGGACAACTACAGAAGAAATGTTGACAGTATTAGCACTAGCAGTAGCAATGAACAAGAACATACAGACAGAAATGCCAAAGAACATAATATCAGACCCAGAATGGTTTGACGGTGACCAAACAAAATTTAAAAACTGGTGGAGAGGAATGAGATTGTTCTTCAAAAGCAATAGGGTTATAGAGACTAACGACAGGATCACAGCAATTCTAGCTCACCTCAAAGAAGGTATAGCAGATATATATGTATAGAGAAAACTTGATGAGCTAGATAAAGAAACCAGAACTCAAGATTGGGAAGATTTTGTCCAAGAGATCAAGACTATATTCAGTAACAAGACAAAGGCAGTAAATGCTGAATAGAAGATAGAGACTTTCAAGCAAGGAAAGAAAAATACAGCAGACTTCATGATCGAGTTCAATGTATTAGCTATGAAGGCTGACACCAATAAGCTGCATGTTATCTTTCTATTAAAAAAGAATGTATGATAAGATATTATCAAGATAATACTAGAGTACCCACCGATAGCAATGCCAGAGTCACTCAAGGAGTAAAAGGTGGCAATAACATCAGTCAGACAAGGATACAAATCCACAGAATAATGTTATGATTACAAGACAAGTACCAGAACAACATATAAAGGGTGAGGTCAGCTTATGGACATTGGAAAGTCCAATGACAACTTCAAAGATAGAAAACCTAAGTGTTTCAACTATAACAAGTATGGACACATAGCAAAGGAATGCTGAGTGAAGAAGAAAGAATAAGAGACTAGAACATGTTTTAAATATGACAAAGAAGAACATATTGCTAGATATTGTAAAGGAAAGCAGACAATGAAGAAAAGGAAGATCCAGGAAGAATCAGATAAAGAAGACAAGAAGAACAAGAAGGGTTTTGGCAAAGATCTCGAGTAGGCACAGTACAAGAGATCTCCTATGTAAAGTTCCAAAATAAATACATTATTCCAAATCACAGAAGCAGTAAGAGAAAACAGGAATTAAATGTGCAAGCAGACATGAAGACAAAGAATGGGGAAAAACTCAAGGTCAAAGCATTGGTAGACTCTGAATGTACACATACAGAAATCAACAAACAACTAGTTAAAGATAAGAGAATCCATACAAAACCAATAAACTTCTTATTTGAAGTTTTTAATACAGACAAAACAAAGAATGGAGAGATGAACAGGGTGGTACCTCTGGAAATTGAAATCAATAGCCACAAAAAACAGCTGGAAGCAGCTGTAATGGACTTAGATGGGACAGACATGTTTTTAGATCATGACTGGCTAGTCAAACACAATCCAGAAGTCAATTGGAAGAATGGCACTATCAGGTTTACAAGATGTCCAGAACAGTATACAATGAAACACGAGAATACTAGGTTCAAAATCAGGAAAATAAAGACTATAGATACTATAGAACAGAACAATAGTGAAATCAGCAAAGAACCAGACAAGACAAATCCAGAGAACTTACCAGACTATATTCGACCCTTCATGCATTTGTTCAACAAGAAGAAATTTGAAAAACTACTAGAGAGATATGAATAAGATCACAAAATAAATCTTATGAAAGAAGCTCCAAAGAAACTGAATACTAAGGTATATACAATGACATTAAAGAAAGAAGAAGCTTTGAATCAATGATTGGATGAGCAACTCAAAACAAGCCTAATAGTGGAATCAAAGTCAAGATATGTGGCACCATGTTTTTATATTCCAAAAAAAGACAGTTCATTACAGCTGGTTCAAGACTATAGAAAACTCAATCAGGTTATAATAAAAGACAAAACACCATTGCCTCTAATTGGAGAGGTAATTGACAAACTCAAGGAGGCAAAATACTTTAATAAATTAGATCTGATCTAGAGATATAATAATGTCCAAATTAAGGAAGGGAATAAATGAAAAGCTGCATTTCTAACCAACAAGGGATTATTTGAGCCACAAGTCATGTATTTCAGGTTATGTAATTCATCAGAAACATTCCAGAGAATGATAAACAACATTTTCTAAAAGCTACTTCACAAAGAAGTATTGGCAAACTATATGGACAATTTCGTAATACTAGTCAAGACCATGAAAGAACTAGAAGAAAGAATGGTCAGATTCTTAAAGATAGCAGAGAAACACAATTTGTGTTTCAAGAGGTCAAAATACAACTTCAACATGGAAGAAATCCCTATCTTAGGAGTCGTAGTAGGGAAGAAACAGGTCAAGATGGAACAAGAGAAGATAAAAGTAGTAAAGGAGTAGAAGACACCAACCAAAGTCAAGAATATAGAAAGCTTTCTTGGATTCGCAAATTTTTACCAACAATTTATCCAAAACTTCAGTCATACTGTAAAACTACTGAATGAACTAAAGAACAAGAAGAATTGGAAATAGGAAGAAGAACATCAGAAAGCATTTGAAGAACTCAAGGAAAAGATAACAAGTCAACCAGTACTATTGCTACCCAGAAGAGAAGGAAAATTTAGAGTAGAAATAGATGTGTCAGAACATGTTATAGGAGAAGTACTATCCCAGGAACAGGATGGAAAGTGGAAACCAATAGCATTTTTATCAAGGACAATGCAACCAGCAGAAAGAAATTACGAAATCTACAACAAGGAGCTATTAGCAATAGTAGAAGCTTTAACTAAGTGGAGACAATATCTATTGGATGTATTAGAAACATTCAAAATCTGAAATATTTCTGAGAACCTCATAAACTAAATGGAAGACAAGTGAGATAGTATTTGAAGCTGCAAGATTATGATTTCACATTATAGCACATTCCAGGGAAGATGAACACTAAAGCAGATATTCTTTCCAGAAAAGATTAAGTCAATACAAAAGAAGACAACAAGGACATCCAACTCCTAAAAGAAGAGCTATGGTCAAGAAGAACAACAGCTGAAATCACCATGATAGGAAGAAAGACGACAGTAGAGGAATGTAATATAATCAAAGAAATTTAAAAAAATAGCACTAGAGAAAAGGAAGTGATCCAAGCATTGGAAAAGCAAGATGGATTAACACAGGAAGAGGATGGAGTGGTTTACATGGAAGGAAGAATCCATATTCTGAACAACAAGAGGATTAGGGAGGAAATTCTAAAAGAGAATCACAACTCAGTGGATGTGGATTATCCAGGACAACATAGGATGCTAGAATTACTCAAGAGGACATATTGGTGGCTAGGATTAAAGAAAAATGTCAAGAAATACATACAGTGATGCTTTAAATACCAACAAAATAAAGTTTAACACCAAAGAAAGGTAGGAGAATTACATCCACTGGAAATTCCACAAGGCCCATAGCAAGAAATCAGTATAGACATCATTGGACCCTTATCTGAATCAAACAGAATGGACGCTATAGTGATCATTGTGAACTGGTTCACAAAGATAATTTGACTAAAGGCTACAATAATGAACATATCATTAGAAGGAATTGCAAAAATCTATAGAGATGACATATGGAAGTTACATGGAGTACTTAAAAAGATTCTCAGTGACAGAGGGCCACAATTCACATTGAAGTTCATGGAGGAATTCACAAAAGTGCTAGAAACAAAGAGACAACTATTGATGGCATACCATCCTCAAACAGATAGTCAAACAGAAAGAATAAACCAAGAGATAGGAATATTCCTATAACATTACGTAAATTACCAACAAAACAACTAGATGGATTGGCTAGTAGCAGCAAAGTTTCAGTATAACAACAAGAAACATGTGGCAATAGACAGAACACTATTCAAACTGAACTTTGGAAGACATCCTTGAAAAGGGAACCTCATGGTTCAAATGGAGATTCCACAAGTAGAAGATTTCTTGATTGGAATGCAGAAGAGCTAGGAGCATGCAATAAAAGTGATAGAAGAAGCATAGAAGAACATAAAGAAGCAATTCGATAAGAAAAGAAGAAATTCTTAAGGACTGAAGGTTGGTAACAACATGTGGTTGGAAAACAAAAATATCCAGTCGGATCAACCCTCAAAGAAGTTAGACAATAAAAGATACAGACCTTTTAGAATCTCAAAAGATATTGGTTTGGGAGTATTTCAACTGGAGCTTCCAGAAGGATGAGTGATTCATAATATTTTCAACAAGAATCTTTTGATACAATGTGTGGAGCCAAAGTTCAAAGGACAGCATAAGGATCCAACACCTCCGCCAACAATTATTAATAGAGAAGAGAAATATGAGATAGAAGAAGTCAGGAAGCATAGAAAATGTGGAAGAGGGATACAATACCTGGTATATTGGAAGGGCTATGGAGATAAACATAACCAATGGATAGCAGAAATGGGGTTGTCTCATGCAAAAGAAGTGATTGAAGACTATTGGACAAGAGTTTTGAATCAAAACCTATAAAGAGAGGGGTAAAAATCCCATTTTGACAGCTCAAATAAATTACTCAAATTCTTAAAGCACTCATACAAGAAAATGTTTTCTCAAATCTACAACAACGACAACTATGCTACAACACCCATTTCTTCAAATTCATACATCTCCAGGAAACTAAACAATATAGACCAGGTTCAAGTCATGAAGAGAGAAAGAAAAGATTGGTCAAGACTATACTACAAGACACTGAAGGAAATAAAGATAATGATTGATGTGCAGAGAATGATAAAAGATATTAAGATGATGGCAGAAGAAGCTAATATAACGATAACAGAGATAGAAGGGTCAATTCTAATAACAAGTACCAACAACAGAACAATGAACGTTACAAACATCATGCAAATATTAGAAGATCTTTGATATCTAGTTCAAAGTGATATGGACAAACAAGCATTTCAGGTCCAGAGGATGCTTGCTGATGAATTAGATCACTACAAGGAAAAAGGCAACAAATATGTGAATGATAATATTCAAAAGATCCAAGAGCTATATATTGAAGAAAGAAAAAAGGAAGAAAAGGTGGAAGATGAGGAAGTAATACTAGTCAGGCCATATAAGGTTTCCATGATGACATCTTCATCTTTGAAAACAAGTTTTATAATGGACAAAGTCAAAAATCTCATCAAGTACATGAAGTTTGTATGGAGTTCAACACAAATAAGATTATTCAAGCCACCACCACATTACCAATTCCTCAAATCCAGAGGTAAACAAGATCCTGCATTCTGAAAAGAAGTTGCAATGGCATTTGTAGAACAAAAGCACAATATAAAAACAGCAAGGAATAGATGTCAAATTCCCATGTTTCATGGAGGTCTACCACATGAACCATACTTTATAGCAATCGATAACAGAAAAAAAGTCATCATTGGCCCTAGCAAAAAGATAGTGGCTACATATATAGTAGGAGAGTTAGAGATCTTGATCTGATTTATGAGGACATAAACACTGAAATGAAGGTATTGTTACGATTAATACCTCCAGAATGTAGCATGAAGAAGGGCAAAGAGTATGACAACATGATTGGCTGCATCGTAGTAGTCTCAGTCAGTACCTCATGTAGTAGGTGCTACAACCTTGCTGTCAAGATTGTTGACAGTAGACTTCATTTTTATTTTTCTCTTTTTACTTTATTTCATTTTTCTTTTTCTTTTTTATTTTATTTTTAGAACAACTCAGGTTAGGGTTTATCAGTCACGCTGTCACATCAGTCACAAGTTGATGGCATAGTCACAAGACTGATCATGAGACTTAGGAGAATGAAGTAGAAGGATCTAGAATAAAGTAACGTCATACAACATGGACAACACATGTTGGCCTCATATCATACACATGGTCATTAGGGTAGGGTGCACAGTAGTGAGCATAGACCATGAGTAGTAGTATATAAGGTAGACTACTTTGTACTAGGAACTCTATCGAGTTCTCTTGTGTTACTCAATATAAGAGTTGTCTTATCGTTTAACACTTTGAGCTTTAAGTCATAACATTAGAACTTAATACCATTACCAGAAACCGCTTGACACCTAGCCTTTTCTCCTTCACTCTTACTCTCTATCATCCTCAACCAAAGGTCAACACAGACCTTTAGTCAAGAAGAGCATTGCCAGACCCTAGGTATAAGAGATATACTAGCCAGACAGAGAAAGTTTGGCCGTTCAATTGCACTAAAGCCCACTAGTGTATTTTGGACATATCACCTTTTGTAGACATGCTCCTTACTTTTTCATATATCAGTCTTGTGCTACACAACCTCTTGTGGTATGTCTATACAGAGGAACAGCAGGAGGTTCTTAAAACACCTGCTTAGAGTAGAACATCCTTCTTAGGACAAAATCGTATACATTTTCATTAGGGCAGTAGCCAGTAAGACAAGTAGTCAGTAACTGTGTAGGCAGGACTTGAAGAGGGCTTGCTATTACGTACCAAGATACTGTTGTCTTCAGAGTACGAGTCCGAAACTAAGACCAGCACAGGCTTGGCTTTACCATTATACATATTCTCACCTCCCATACCACCACTACCATCACAAACACCATCTCCCATTGACTCACCACCTCCCTATCACAACATGAGTCAAATTAACCTTCATGAAATTATTAGGCAGCAGCAGGAGCAGTTGGCTGCAATGTAGGCATAGATACAGGCCCTGCTTGCGGCACAGGGAGGAGCAGGAGTAGGAGGGGAAGCAATGAGATCCAATATGGGATCTCACATGGAGGTGGCAAAGCCAGCCATCTTCAATGGAGAAGCAGCGAAAGTGGGGGGTTTTATTATGGCATGTAGGTTATTTATGAGAATGAAGTTAAGAGGAACAACAGTAGAAGAACAAGTATAGTGGGTGCTGTCATATATGCAGGAAGAGTCAGCAGATATTTAGAAAGAAAACGTAATGGAGGAATTGGAGGCAGGGGAAGTAAAATACGAGTCAGTAGAAGAATCTTTGACAAGTTTAAAGAAGGAATTTGGTGGAGGAGAAGAAGAGTCAGTAAAGGTGGCAGAACTGAGGAAGCTGGAGCAAGAAGAAAGGATGATGGAGGAGTTCGTGCAAGAATTTGAAAGAGCAGCAAGAAAAAGTGGGTATGAGGGACGACTGTTGATTGAGAAGTTCAAAAGAGGGATAAGCAGTGGAATTAGAAGGAAGCTGATGGAGGCAGAGAATCCGCCAGCCTCCATAGAGGAATGGTACAGGAGGGCAATGGCCCTGGATAGGAATTGGAGAGAGAGCAGGAGAAAAGAGGAGAGATTAAAGAAAAAAGAAGTTGGAGGAGGATTGAAACAGGAGAAACAAAGCCTGCCACAACCTTTAGTGTGGCAGAGGAGGCAACCATTGCCTCAACAGGCGACAACAGGGCCTGTTCTGATGGAAGGGATGGAGAGGATGAATGTAGTGGTAGTAAGGAGACAGGGGGCAGGACAAAGTGCAAGGGTTCCTCCGAGAAGGGATCCTTTTGTAATGGAAGTAGACTAGAGTAGGAACTGCTATGCTTGTGGGGGATTCAGGCACATGGCCCATCATTGTAGGAACAGAGGCTGGAGAGGCAGAATAGCAGAGAATAGGAGAGTAGAGTATGAGGGAGGGAGAATTGAGGAGATTATGAACTTTGAGAATAATTTAAAAAAAGAGGAGAACCTAGAACTCCTCAACTAGGTTCTCAGAATAGATACAGTGTATTAGCCAAAGGAATAAATGCTGATGCACCAGAAATAGAAGAGACTGATGTAAGAAAGACAGTAGAGAAGGAATTAAGAAAGGTAACAGTAAAGATTGGATTAGAGAGAGTGAATATGCAAGAAGGAATCATGGTAGAGGCATTGTTAGACAGTAGAGCGACAGAGTTGGTAATGAGCTCTGAGTTCACCAAGAAACAAGACTTTAAGTTAAAAAAGTTGAAGAGACCGATGCAGATGAGGAATGTGGATGGGTCCTTTAACAGGGAAGGCCTAATAAAAAATACAGTGGAAGTCAATATTTATTATAAGGAGCATACAGAGAGAACGGAGATTGATGTGATTGGAGGACATAAATGGTCTGTAATTTTGGGGATGCCATAGCTAGCATGCCACAATCCTGAAATTGATTGGAAAACAAGAGAGGTAAAGATAACGAGGTGTCCAGAAGAGTGTGGAAAACAGTAGAGGCCAGTACAAGGGAAGTCAGGATGGGAGAAACAGAAGGAAGAAGAAGTAAAAGAGGAAACAGAAAGAAAAAAGGAAAAGAAGAAGAAACAAAAAAAGGAGAAAACAGTAGAGATAAGGAAAGTAGCAGAGGAGTGGAAGATATGGAATGAACAGGAGGAAGCAGCAAAGTCAGAGACAGAGGCCAAGAAGTTGGTGCCGGAGAAGTTCCATAAGTGGATAAAGGTGTTTGGAAAGAAGCAGTCAGAGAGGATGTCCACAAGAAAACTATGGGATCATGCAATAGATGTAAAGGAGAGGTTTATGCCAAGGAAAGGGAAAGTCTACCCTTTGTCCAGAGAAGAGAGAGAGGAGGTCAGAGAATTTGTGAAGGAACAGTTGAGGAAGGGTTATATCTGGCCATCTAAGTCATCACAAATGGCACCAGTGTTCTTTGTAAGGAAGAAAGATAGGAAGAAGAGGATAGTACAGGACTATAGATATTTAAATGAGTGGACAATCAAAAATAATTACCCACTCCTTTTGATTTCTAATGTCTTGGAGAACATTGGAACAAAGAAGTTGTTCACAAAGATGAATCTGAGATAAGGCTACAACAATGTAAGGATTAAGAAAGGAGATGAGTGGAAAGCAGTGTTCACAATGCCGGAAGAGTTGTTTGAACTGATGGTTATGTTTTTTGGATTAACGAATTCCCCAGCAACTTTTCAAGCTATAATAAATGAGTTGTTAAGAGATCTCATCAATACAGGAAAGATAGCAGTATTTATTGATGATGTAATAGTAGGGACAGAGTCTGAGGAGGGACATGATGAATTAGTAGTAGAAGTAATTAAGAGGTTGAAAGAGAATGACCTGTATGTGAAGTCAGAAAAGTGCAAGTGAAAGGTGAAAGAAGTGGGGTTTTTAGGAGTAGTGATAGGGCCAGAAGGGATAAAAATAGAGGAGGAAAAAGTAAAAGGTGTCTTGGAGTGGCCAACATCAAAATCGGTAAAAGACGTTCAGAAATTCTTGGGACTGGCAAATTATTATTATCAGTTCATAGAAGAATTTGCAACAGTAGCGAGGCTACTACATAACCTAGTAAAAAAGAATAAAAAGTGGGAGTGGACGGAGAAAGAGAAGAAGGCATTTAAGGAGCTGAAAGAACGAATTATAAAGGAGCCAGTATTGGCAGCTCCCGATATAGATAAAAAAATGAGAATGAAGGTAGATGCATTGGATTATACGACAGGAGGAGTGTTGTTAATAGAATGTGAAGATGGATTGTGGAGACCAGTGGCATTTCTTTCCAAATTGTTAAATGAAACAGAAAGAAATTATGAAATACATGATAAGGAAATGTTAGCCATCATAAGAAGGTTAGAAGCGTGGAGGCATTTGTTAGAGGGAGCACAGGTCAAATTTGAAATATGGACGGACCATAAAAATCTGGAATATTTCATGAAAGCATAAAAATTGAACAGGAGATAGACCAGATGGGTACTATACTTGTCTTGGTTTGATTTTACCTTGAAGCATGTGGCAGGAAGCAAGATGGGAAAGACAGATGGACTTAGTAAGAAAGCAGACTGGAAGGTAGGAATAGATAAAGACAATGAGAATCAAATAATTATTAAAGACCATTGGATTCGTAATATGTATAAAGTAATGGTAGAAGGACTGGAAGTAGATTTATTAGAAAAAATAAAAAAAGCGAGAAGTAAGGATGAAGATGTAATTAGAGTAGTAGAAGAGATGAAGAAGGTAAGGGTAAGAGAATTAAGAGGAGATGAGTGGAAATTGGAGGAAGATTTGATATTGAAGGAAGGGAAGATGTATGTGCCAAAGGATGAAGAGTTAAGAGTAGAAATAATCCAGTTACATCATGATGTACCAGCAGCTGGACATCGAGGAAGGTAGAAGACTGTGGAGTTGGTAACAAGAAACTATTGGTGGCCTGGGGTGACTAGAGATGTAGAAAAATATATAGAAGAGTACAATTTATGTCAGAGGATGAAGAATAGGATGGAGGAGCTAGCAGGAAAGTTGAAGTTGAGTGAAGTACCATAAAAGATGTGGATGTACTTGACAGTGGATTTTATTACGAAATTGCCAGTAGTGGCAGGGAAGAATGCGATACTAGTGGTATGTGATAGGTTGTCAAAAATGACACATTTCATGGCAACAATAGAAGGAACATCAGCAGAGGGTTTAGCGAGGTTGCTTTGAAACAATGTGTAGAAGTTACATGGGTTGCCAAAGAGTATAGTATCAGATAGAAGACCTCAGTTTGCGGCTAAGTTAACAAAGGAATTGAATAGGATATTGGAGATTAGGACCAAATTGTTGATAGTATTTCACCCTCAGACAGATAGACTGACTGAGAGAATGAATCAAGAATTGGAGTAGTATCTCCAATTCTTTATTGAACATAGGCAGAAGGATTGGCTGGAGTGGTTAGCAGCAGCAGAATTTGCAATAAATAACAAAGTACATATAGTAACAAAAGTATTGCCTTTTATAGCAAATTATGGAAAGGAGTTAAGGATGAGAGAAGATATTAGGAGGAAGGGAAAGATAGAGAGTGCAACAGAGTTCGTAGAAAGAATGAAGAAGGTTCATGAAGAAGCAGAAGCAGTACTAAGGAAAATACAAGAGAAAATGAAGAGGTATGCAGATAGGGAAAGAAAGGAAACCAAAGAATGAAAGAAGGGAGATCGAGTATTATTGAGCACTAAGGATCTAGTGTTCAAAGAAAGACCTACAAAAAAGTTGATAGAAAGATATGTGGGGCCATATACAATAGAAGAGATAGTATCATCGAATGTGGTAAAGTTGCAATTGCCAAGTTTGATGAGGATCCATCCAGTAGTAAACGTAAGCCAGATAGTAAGATATAAGGAGCAAGTGAAGGAACAGAAGAAAGAGGAAGAGAAACCGGTAGAAGTGAAGGGAGTTGAAGAATGGGAAGTAGAAAAAATATTAAACAAGAAAAAGGTGAGGGGAGTGGAGAAATATTTGATAAGATGGAAGGAATTTATGGCTGAAAGGGACACTTGGAAGAAGAGAGAAAATTTAAAAAATGTGGAAGAATTGATTGAAGAGTTTGAGTGAGAGGGAATAGAAGTTAGAAGACAGGAGGGCAGAATAGATGAATATAGAAGAATGGAATTACTGGGGAAGTATATGGCAAAGTTGTTGTATAGGTGGAATAACAAGAAGTTCGAGGAAGAGTATTTAAAGAAGTGGAAGGAAGATAGGCAGATTGATGAAAGCAAGCATTTGAAGATGGTAGAAGCAAAAATGGAGGAAGAAAGCAAGAAGATAAGAAGAAGAGATTGGAGAACAGGACATTTCTCTGAAGGAGAAATCTTAAGAGGAGGGTAATGTCAAGATTGTTGACGGTGGACTTCATTTTTATTTTTTTATTTTTGCTTTATTTCATTTTTCTTTTTCTTTTTCTTTTCTTTTTTATTTTTAGAACAACTCTGACACTTGCTTTATCCTAACAGTTTCCTCATGGTAGATACCTCATACACTAAACATTGTTTTCTCATTTTACCCCAGTATATATAACATAGATACTCTCCTATATCCTTATGCTTTACTACTTATACACTTTCTCTTAACTTTTCTCAAGTCTTTGCCTAAGTGCAACCTAAGCTCTAGCTTAAGGTTATAACACTTCTAGGCTTTCTCCTCCACTTTTCTCCTTGTCTTTTGAGCCACATGCTCAGTCTGATATAACCTCGCTGTTTTCTCAAGTTAAAACAGGAGCTGCTACTTCTCTTCATGCCTCTGCTATATCTCTTGCTGCTGCTTTTTAAGGATCTTGGTGTTGTTTTGTGAAATGTCAGAGTAGGTGGGAGAAAACATAATGATACAGAAACAAGAGCAAAAAACTTTCTTCTCTGTTTATATATTGTTGATCTAGATATCATCATGGGATTTTTGGGTAAACCCAATAGGACTTCAAAGACTCAGTTCTAAGGGGGGATACTAGCATATGCAAGCTTACTCATCTGGAAATTACATTCCCTGTGATGATATTATTTCCAAATTATACAAGCTCACCTTCCATGGCAGCCACCTTTCTCACAACATGTCTTATAGCAGTGCTACAACCCTCCAGATATTCTGTCTTCTACAGTAGAGATACTCTTATTCAACTCAGTCTTCCATGATGGAGTTATCCCTGTCAGTGTCTCAATACTGAAACCTTCACTCAGAGTAATAGGAGTTTTGCCACTGAAACCCCAAGCATCTCCTATACTATCCATTTGTATATAAGACTAGTAGTTATACTATAATTCACTAGTCTGATAATCAACAAAGATAACTCTTATTGAACTCAATCCCCAGTGTTCAATGGCGACATACAAATCAGTACTCACTCTCACCTTAGACTTCTTCCTATCATCTGAAGTTACAATCACATGGCAGACAAATAGTATAGCACATAAGCTGAAGCCAAGATTGTTCCACAAGTCTGCTCATCTCTAAGTTCTTTCTGCAGACTTCTACCCCAGTATAAACCACGCCTGATAAGATACAAGCATATTAATATAGTAACAAAATTAGTTATCTTCTAAAATTAGCCTGACAGCTGCTATGACAGATGACAGCTCCCATCAGGTACAAGTTTTGGATTATGTATGTTATGAGACACTTGAACACTAACAATTTTATTTTTCTTTTCTTTTCTTTTTCTGATTTTATATTGATTTTCTTTTCTTGTTTCTTTTATTTTGCTTCTAGACAATGAAGAGGTATGTGACACTGCAGTCACAGAACATGTCACATGATATGATGTTATAGGCCTAGAATATGGTAGAAGAATCTAGAAGATGATGTCAGGGCACATGTATACAACATGGTGGCCTTGAGGCGAATATGAGAAAGAAACATGGACATAAGGGCAAGGTTAATTATTAGTAGCACAGACCATGAGGACTTTGTATATATAGGACTCTAATTTAGCAGAGACTCTTTGTTGAGTTCTCTTGTGAACTTCCCACTCTAAATCCAATATTAAGAGATTTACTGTCTTGTGTAGTTATTTGTCATTATGATAAGTGGTTGCCACAACAATGTGATGAAAATATATAGACCATTACTCTTATATATATATATCTCTATATCTGAGAGTTAGACCTCAAACTTAACAACATCATCATTCTTTATTCTTTATTATCTGTATTGATCTTAATCATCATTATCATTATTATTAAACTTTTGAATCACTTCTAAATCTCTGAGAGTGCACCCAAGGTTTAGATATCACAAATAAGTGAGTAGTTCATTTTGTGATAAAGTCATTAAATAAAGCCAAAAGGAATTATGAAATTCATAATAAAGAAATGTTGGCAATTATTAGATATTTAGATATATAGAGATATTTCTTAAAAGACACCAAAAGTTAGTTAAAAATTTGGACCAATAACAAAAATTTGGAGTATTTTATAAAAGCTCAGAAGTTGAATTAAAGACAGGCTAGATAAGCCTTATATTTGTCAAGATTTGATTTTGCCTTGAAACATATAGCTGGCAAAAGTATAGGACAAGCAGACAGTTTGAGTAGAAGAGTAGATTGGGTGAAAGAAGTGAAAAGAGATAATAAAAATCAAGTGATGTTGAAGAAGAAATGGTTGGAGATTAGAGCAATGGAGAAAGGACAGTTGTTGATTGAGAGAGCTAAAGAAGAGATTATTGAAAAAATTAAAAATCAGAAGCAAAGAATAATAAGATGGTAAAGGCAGTAGAAGAAATGAAGAAGACAGAAGTTAAAGTATTGAGGAATAATAAATAGCAGATAGAAGATGAGTTAATATTAAAAAAAAAGGAAAGATATATGTACTAAAGAATAAAAGGTTAAGATTAGAAATTATTTGGCTTTATCACAATGTGCTGATAGCAAAACATAAAGGATAATGGAATATGGTAGAACTGGTTACTAAGAATTATTGGTGGCCAGAAGTTATTAAGAAAGTGAAGCAATATGTAGAGGGATATGATTAGTGTCAGAGAATGAAGAATAGGATGGAGATACCAGCAAGAAAATTAAGACTAAATACAATACTAGAGAAACTGCGATAACATATATTAGTAGACTTTATTATAAAGTTACCAATATCTAGAGATCATGACTCAATTTTGGTAGTATGTAATAGATTTTCAAAAATGTTGTATTTTATAGTGATAATAAAAATAATTATGGTGGACAGTTTAGCAAAATTGTTCAGAAACAATGTGTGGAAGTTGCATAAGTTGCCAAAGTGTATGATTTCAGATAGAGAGCCTCAGTTTGCAACAAAATTGATGAAGAAGTTGAACAAAATGTTGGGAATAGAAACAAAACTATCAACAGCTTTTCATCTACAGACAGACAGATAAACAGAGAAGACAAATCAAGAGTTGGAACAGTATCTAAGGATGTACATTGATTATAGACAAAATAATTGGTCAGAATAGTTGGCAACTGCAGAGTTTGCTTTTAACAACAAGATATATACAGTAACAAAGTCATCACCATTTAAGATTAACTATAAAATAAAACTGAGAATGGGTTTCAAAATAAGAAAAAAGAGGAAGCATATGAAAGCAGAGAAGTTTGTAAAGGAAATGAAGGAAATATATAAGAAGGCAAAAGCAGTATTCAAGAAGTTACAGGAAAAGATAAAAAAATATGCAGGTAGAGATAGAAAAGAAGTGGTGGAGTATAAAGTAGGAGATAAAGTGTTGTTAAGTACAAAGGATTTGATGTGGCAGATGAGGAGTAGAAAGATAAAGAAGTTGACAGAGAAGTTTGTAGGGCTTTATAAAATAAAAAAAATTATATCAGAAAATGCAGTAAAGTTGGAGTTAC
Source organism: Leucocoprinus gongylophorus (assembly GCA_022457215.2). NCBI lineage: Eukaryota > Fungi > Basidiomycota > Agaricomycetes > Agaricales > Agaricaceae > Leucocoprinus > Leucocoprinus gongylophorus. The sequence continues at coordinate 3,233 of JAJOHK020000289.1, read as the reverse complement.
CAGCATTGATGAAAATTCACTTGGTATTAAATGTGAGTAGGATAGTAATGTGTCAAGAACAGATTAAGAGATAGAAAAAGATTCCATCTCCTCTAGTAAAAATAGATAGAGAAAAAAAGTACAAAATGGAGAAAATATTGAATAGGAGAGATATGAGAGGAAAGCTGAAGTACTTAGTCAGATGGAAAGGATATACAGTGGAGAAAGACACTTGAAAGGGGTTGGAGAACTTGGGTAATGCAATAGACTTAGTAGAAGAATTTGAAAAGAAGATTAGAGAAGAAAAGATAAAAAAAGTACAGATGAGAAAAGAGAAAAGAAAGGAAAAAGCATTGAATCCAGAAGAAAAGGTATTTAAGAGAAGTGAATTACCAAGGAAGTATACAACAAAAATTTTGTTTGGATGAAATGATGGAAAGTTTGAGAATGAGTATTTGAAGAAGTTAAAGAGAAGTTGGGTGAGATGAAAATAGAAAGAGGGGCAAGTTTCTCTAGAGGCAGAATATTAAGGGGGGTACTATCATAGTATGCTTGAATCCTTATATTTTCTTTTTCTTTTCTTTTCTTTTATCTATTTTCTTTGATTTGATTTTTGTATTTTTTCCATTTTTTTTGGACAATAAAGAGGTATGTGATATCATAGGCTTAGAACACAGTAGAAGGAGGGGGAGAGATAGCATAGTGGAAGAGACCCCTGTCCATATATATTATGTCTACCTCAAACCTACTTGAGGTTATGGGTTCAATTCCTTAGTAGTCCTTTGTGTTGGGTAACTACATAAAAAGGTTAGGGTATTGATACTCCATACATAATTCCTCCTGTAGGCACAGACTGCCATCACACCCTGTGTAATAAATTGTTGACTTAAAAAAAAAAACACAGTAGAAGGAACTAGAACAATGATGTTAAGGACATAGTTATAGTATGTTTACATGGTGATAACAGTATGGTAAACTTATAGATGACACATGTAGTTTAGGATAAGACTTGTAATAGTAGTATAGTATAGAAATATATTGGAGACTCCTTGTTGAGTTCTCTTGTGATCTCTACAAGATTCTCACTTGTAAGACTACTTTAGTGTGTTATTAACCATCTTGATTAGTGGTTGCCTATCAAGTATAGTCTACATCAGAAGATGAAAGTCTGTGAGGTTGGCTTGGAAATGCATAGAGTATGGAAACTCCATAATGTAGACTTGTTAGAATAACCTTGGCTTCAGCTTATATACTGTGCCATCTGTCTGCTGTATGATTGCAACATCTAGATGAGTGGATGAAGTTCAAGATGAAAGTGAGTACCCATTTGGTATGTTGCTATTGAACATTAGAGATTGAGTTCAATAGAAGTTATCTTTGTCAATTATCAGACTAGCAAATTACAATATAACTACTAGTCTTATATACAAGTTGGAGATATAAAAGATGCTTGAGGTTTCAGTGTATTGCTCCAAGCAGAGATTTCAGTGGTGAGACATTAACAGGAGTTAGATAAGAGGACTCTGCTATGAAGGTCCAAGTTTAATAGAAATATCTTCATTATGGAAAACTAAATATCTGGATTGTTATATCACTACTATGGAGATATGTTGTAAGAAGAAGAATGGCTATTATGGAAGACAGGCTTGTCTTAGAGATGTTGTAATAACCACACTATCATAGAAACATATCTTCAGAATAGGTAGACTTAACATATGATATTGTCACAACAGTTTACTTATAATCTTCACAAAACTCTTGCCTTATAAGGCTACTTAGTGTACTGTTGACTGTCTTGATTATGTCAGAATCAAAGATAGTAGACTTATTTCTTTTCATTTTTCTTCTCTTATTTAAGTCTTTCTTATTTTTTATCTTGATTTTTTTATCTCTTTCTTCTCTTTTTCTTATTTTGGACTTAGTAAAGGAGGAATGATGTGACATTACATGTGACTGTCACAGTCATGGTCACAACATCAGATAATATATCAGAAAGGTAATGTCATATATCATAGAAGATAATCTACATAACTCATAGCATTTAAAATAGGCTAGATGTAAGTGTACACAGATCATGTACCAAAGGTATATAAAGTAGACACACCTGTACTAGGAACTCTACCAAGTTCTTTTGTGCTAAACAATATAAGTTTCTTCTTTTGACTAAATACTTAGTCTTAAGTTGTAATAGGTTAGTAATTGCCACAACAGTATGTATAGCCTTTAAAGTAGGTTTACACAGACCACTAGCTAGTGAATATAAGATAGACACTCTGTACTAGGAACTCTATTGAGTTTTCTTGTATTAATTCAATACAAGGTTTGTTGACTTAACTCTAAGTCTTTTACCATAACACTACTGGTATTTCATTACTTAACAGTGGATTTACTAGCATAAAAACTACATGGATATTTGGCCTTATTTGCATCAAACTCCACAGATAATTGGCCTGACTTGTATCAAAATCCTGTTTTGTTAGTACTTTGTCTTTTATAATGAATATATTTTCATCAAAACTCCATAGATATTTGGCTTTATTTGTATTAAGCCTTATGGATATTTAGTTTTGTTTGTATCAGACTCTGCAGATATTTAGACTTGTTTATACCATCTTCTATAACAAAGATATCTCTCTTTAAACTCTGTAGATATTATGACTTAGGTTCAAGGGTTAGAATGAAAGATCACTCTTGTATTTGAGTAACATAAGAGAACTCAATAGAGTTCCTTCTACAAGTTAATCTACCTTATATACCTTTCCATCATGGTCTATACTAAGCTATTTCTAATCTACCCTAAAGACTATGTAGTAGTCATAAGGCCAATATGCAGTTACTATGTTGTATGACATCATCCTGTTCTGAAACCTTCTATATCCTTCTTCTTGTCACATGATCTGTGATGGTGTTACACTTTGGTTTCTTTGTCTTATATTCTAGATAAAAGGAAAATAAAATAAAATAGAAACTAAGTCCATTATTCTTAATTCTGACAATAGATATTCAGTCTTCCAAAGCAGAGTTTTCTTCTATTCAATCTGAATTCTTATCAGTATTTTATCACTGAAACATCTGCTGTAACATCTGCTAACATCATTCAAAGCTCTGCTTTATTATTTCTTTTTTTTTTTTTTTTTTAAGTAAACAATTTATTACAAAGGGCATGATGGCCGTCTATACCTAAAGGAGGAATTATGTATGGAGTATCAATACCCTAACCTTTTTATGTAGTAACCAACAACAAAGGACTACAA
>JAJOHK020000288.1:0-31312 GCA_022457215.2 Leucocoprinus gongylophorus | reverse complement strand
ACAGGAATATTTCTCTTGTTTTCTTTTTCAACAATAACAACATTTTCTTTCTAATTAATGTTTATTCAGATTCTTCACAATCAGCTTTAAAGTATCTTAAGGATACTGAAGCTTACATTTGCAATGTCCTAGTTATGACTGGTGACTTCAACATTAGAAACAATTTGTGGGATTCTTGCTACTAGCACCATTCTTCCCATAGTGATCTTCTCTTTGACATTATGAATTCTTTATTTTTAGGTCTCTCTGTCCCTACTAGATATTCATACAATAATCAAGCTCTGTTCTCAATCTGATGTTCTTAAGATTCAGGTCAGAGGAACTCAATAACCATTTTATCTATCCTGATTGGTGGTTGGTCTCAGATTATGCCCCTCTAACCATCACCATTCTGATCACTGAGGAACATATTCAAACCAAGAAGAGAATGATTGTTAAAGACAGCAAGGAAGAGAAAACATTTGTTAATAACTTAACCAAAGCTATTAAAGACATTAACACAAGTGTATTATCCAAGGTCAATTCACTTGAAAATGCTGTTTCTTTGATTGCCCATGCCATTGATGAATCATGGGAGAAGAATTCAAAAACTGTCAATATCTCCAAACTCCCCAAGAGTTGGTAGGATATAAATTGCAGTAGGGATCTTTAGAAGTATAGGTCAAACAAGCATATAAAGGATTGGAAGCAATTCAAGAAAACAGTCAAGTACACTAAGCAAGCCTTCTTTAACCTCAAGATCCAAGAAATTTCCAATAAAAAATAAGGACCATAGGAACTTATGAATTAGATCAATAAACACAAACTTCCCACCATTGAAACAGTCAAATATAATGGTTGTCCTCGTTTAGAAATCAAAGATCTCTGAAATACTCTTTATTCATCTTTCAATATGACTCAGGACTATCATATTGATGTCTGCATACTAAATAAAATCTCAATTAAGTATTCTACAAATTGGACTCCCTTTTCAGAAGAGGAGTTCATTAGCTCCATCACTAAGTGTAACAATTTGTCTACCTTAGGTCTGGACAAGTTGTCATAGAGACACCTCAAGAGTATTGTCAAGGACAAAACTATGCCTGAAAAGATTTATTAATATAGCTGATGTATGTTTTGAATTAGGATATTGGCCTTCTCACTTCAAAATCTCCACATCCATCATCATTCCTAAACCTAACAAGGAATTATATGATTCCTTCAAATCTTTCAGGCCCATTGTCCTTCTCAATACTATAGGAAAACTTATTGAAAAAGTCATCAGAGATTAGATACAATTCTAGGCAATTTTGAAAATTTTCATTCATCCAAGTCAATTGGAGAGTCTTAAACAAAGATCAACATCTGATGCAGATGTCACCCTCACTCACTTTATCCAATCAGGCTGGGTTAAAAATAATATGACAAGTATACTAGCTTTTGACATTGCTCAATTCTTCCTCTTGCTGAATCACTGTTTACTTCTGCTCATTCTTAGAAAGACTGGATTTGATCCTAAGGTTAATTGTTTCTTTTCAAATTATCTAGTAGGAAGAAAAACTTAGTATTTTTGGAACAATTTCTCTTCTTCTTTTTTTAATGTTGATATTAGTATGAGTCAAGGCTCTGCCTTATCCCCTATTCTATCTGCTTTGTATTTAGCTCTTATTCTTTATATCCTTGAAAAATGGTTAAAAAACTTAAAAATTCCTGTTTCCATTTTATCTTTTGTTGACAATGGTCTCCTTATTACATAGAGTAAATAACTGACAATTTCAAATTCTCTTTTATTTTGTAGTTACAACATTACCTTGTCTCTTTTAAAAAAGTTCAGTCTTATAATGGAACATGGAAAGATGGAAGTGTTCTATTTTTCTAGGTCACATAGTATCGACAATCCTCCTTCTTTTAACCTTTATGTTCTAGGTAGTCCTATTCTTCACCCTAGAGACACATGAAAATACCTTAGGCTTATCTTTGACAGAAAGTTATTGTTCCATTAACACATCAATTTTTATGTGAACAAAGTGATTTCAACTATCAAATGCATGAAGATCTTTGGAAACTCAGTTTGTAGTCTTATCCCCTATCAGAAACATCTTCTTTATAGAAATTGCATTCTTCCTATTACTCTTTATGGTTTTCAACTTTGGTTTTACAATAAAGCACCTTTATCATACCTGCTTAAGGAATTGAGAAAAATGCAAAGAAGAGCAGCTATTTAGATCCTAGGAGCCTTTCAAACTTCACCTTTCTTTAGTATCAAAGCAATTGTGGGACTTATCCTCATTTACCTATACTTCTGCAAGCTCAGTAGCAGAGCACAACTTAGAGCACATGCACTTCCCAACAATTACATATTGCAATCTTTACTCAAGTCAAGACCATTATTCAGTAATAATCTTTATCATTTCTCATTGGATTCGCTTTCCCCTCACCAAAGAAAAATAATCAAAGGTCCAGTCATTGACATGGACAATAGATTTAATGAAGTTTTTTCTTCATTTGATCCTCATAACAGGGAATTTTCTCCAGGTTCTTGGCTTATTGACACCTTTCTAAGTAGATTTTCTTTTCATTCCTTTAACAAGTGTAACAATGACAACCTTAAAGCTTGCTTGTGCCAACTCAATGATTTATTGATTATATCTTCATCAGATCCTTTGTATGCCCTTGTTGTTATGGACACTAGCATCAAAAATAATGTGGCCAACTCTATCACTCACATTCATGTTCATAACAAACCTATCATTAAGATACTTCATTATGCTATGAATGTTACTACTACTAAAGCTAAACTTTTTGCCATTAGATGTGACATGAATTATGCTACTGATATTACTGGCATTTTTAGAATTGTCATCATTATGGATCCACTCCATACCACTCAAAGAATCTTTAACTCTTCATCAAATCCATTCCAAATACACTTTGTGGCCATTTTGAATAAGCTTAGAAGTTTCTTTCTTCAAAATCAAAATAATTCAATTGAATTTTGGAAATGTCCAAGTTGCTATAACTGGTTGTTTCATAAAGCTGTTGATAGGGAAACTAAATAGTTCTATCTTTTACCTCATTATCCATGCAAGTCTTCTTTTGACTACAGTAGAAAAAGCAAATGCAATGACATCTTATTCATATAGAAAATGACTTTCCAAGCATTGGACCTAAAAGAACATCACTTCCTTGAGTTTTATAATAAAGACAATGTTCTCTGAAAACCATTGTATTCTAAAGGTAGTACATGGCTTAAGTACTTTGGACATTCAAACTCTCTTTGTACAAGAGCAACAAGAGTAATCATCAACCATACTCCAATTAGCAAATATAGAATGAGATTCTTCTCTCAGAAAGATTTCAGCTGTCCATATGGTAATTACCCCATAGAAACAAGGTGTCATATTTTTAGAGCTTAACTGTAGTGTATTTTCGTTCAAGAATTAACACTACTTTGTTATAGAACGCTTTGGACACTAACATTTTTCTTTTTCTATTTTCCTTGATTTTATATTTTTTTTCTTTTGAATTTCTTTTTTTTTTCTTGATGATGAAGAGGCACGTGACATCATAAGCCTAGAACATAGTGGAAAGATTTAGAAGATGATGTCAGGGCACATGTATACAACATAGTGGCCTTGAGTAAGAAATGAGGTGGACATGAGGTTGTAGCATGGACTAGGTGTATTTAGTATATATAGGACTCTAATTTAGCAGAGACTCCTTGTCGAGTTCTCTTGTGAACTTCCTACTTGATATCCAACTTAAGAAATTTACCGCCTGTGTGATCATTTGTCTTTGTGATAAGTAGTTGCCACAATAGTAGAACTTGACAACCTTCAAGGACTTTGCGTTCCGCAGACTCCTTCCTCTTATTCTCTATTCACCCTTGACTGCAAGCAGTGAGCTCAACGTCAAGAAGAAACATAAGCCAGACCCTAGGCGTAAAGGGGTATACTAGTCAGGTAGGCAAAGCTTGACTGATCATTTACATATCTGTCCATATGTGTATTTCAGCTGTATCACCTTGTGTGGACATGGTAGTTAGATTTTTCGAGTAGAAGCCTCGTGCTGTGGTGCACCATTGTTGCCCATACACGCAGAGGAGCGGCATAGTCCATTAAGGAGTGCCTAGATTAGGGATTCCCTGCTTAGGGATATTAGACAGGCATTTGATTAGGGCAGTAGTTAGTAAGGCAGTAGACAGGTAGTTAGTAGACAGTGTAGGTGGGACAAGAAGGGTGCCCACTATCACTTACAGAGGATTTACTGCTGTTTAGATCAACAGCGAGAGAATAAACAAAGGAATACACTGTTGTTAACAATCAGCAATGAGAGAATAGATATGGAGACAACAGGAATTGATTAGAGTAAAGTGAATATGGAAGAAGAGTTGAGAGGGTTAAGCGATGAAAGGAAGGTGGAAAGGATGGGATTAGTATAAATAATTATGGAAAACAATATAAAAATGTTGGAAATGCAAAAAACAATAGAAAATATAAAAAGACAGAAAGAAGGAGAGATAAGGAAAAGGGAGGAAAAAAGAGCAAGAGAAGAAGAAGAAGACAATAGATAGAGGAGGAAAAGTCATGAGAGGAATGAAAGAGAAAGAGAGGAGAGAGAGGAACAGAAGAGAGTAGAGGAGAAGTGGAGAAAAATTGAGAAGATGAGGATAAAAGAAGAAAGAAGAACAGAAAAGAAATGGAAACGTCAAGAGGAATTAGAGAGAAGGAAAGAAGAAAGGAGGTAGATAGCGATGGAGGAGAGAAAGTGTTTTGCTTGTAGAGGGTTCAGACATATGGCCTATAGTTGTAGAAATGTGGGAAAAGAGGGACCAGCACAGGTACTCTCAAATAGATTTGAAGTATTGAAAGTCAGGGTGATGCAGAGAGGGGAGGGAAGTGGTAAAGAAGTGGCAAAAGATAGAAAGGAAATATTGAGGGAAGAAAGAGCAAAGAAGGGGGTAGAGGGGAGACAGACAAAGGTAAAAAGGAAGGAGAAAAAGGAGAAATTGCTAAGAGAGGTGATGGTGAAGATTGGGCTAAAGCAAGAGAAAGAAGAAGAGGGAGTAGTAACAGAAGCATTGTTGAATAGCAGTGCAACAGGGTTGGTAATGAGTGAAGAGTTTGTAAGGAGACACAAGTTTAAGAGGATGAAGTTGGAAAGACCAGTGTATGTGAGGAATGTTGATGGCATGCTAAATTATGCAGGGCCCATAGTAGATACAGTGGAGATAGAAATATTTTTAAGGGGCATAAGAAGAGGACGTCAATAGATGTGATAGGAGGTCAAAAGTGGAGTGTGATACTGGGTATGCCTTGGTTAGGACGTCATAACCCAGAGATAGATTGGAAAACAGGGGAGGTAAAAATGATGAGGTGTCCAGAAGAGTGTGGAAAGAAGTAGAGGGTAGGAAAGCAGACAAAACCAGGGTGGAAGAAGCAGGAAGAACAAGAAGAAAAGAAGAAAAGAAGGAAACCAATGATAGAGGAGGTAAGAATAGTAGAAAGAATAATGGAAGAAAAAGAGAAAGAAGAAGAAGATTTAATATAGTTGAGAGCAACAGATGAAATGGTTCCAAAACAGTTCCATAAGTATTTGAAGGTATTTGAGAAGAAGGATTCAGAAAGAATGCCAATGAGGAAGGCTTGGGATCATGCCATAGATCTCAGAGAAAGATTTGTGCCAAAAAAAGGCAAGATCTATCCATTGTCAAGAGTAGAGAGAGAGGAGGTACAGGAGTTTGTGAAGGATCAGCTGAGAAAGGGGTACATTAGGCCATCAAAATCACCACAGACATCACTAGTATTCTTTATGCCAAAGAAAGATGGGAAGAAGAGGATAGTGCAGGATTATCGATATCTGAACAGTTGGATGATTAAGAACAATTATCCATTGCCACTGATCTCAGATTTGATAGATAGTATTGGGAAGAAGAAAGTGTTTATGAAGATGGATTTGCAATGGGGGTACAATAATGTGAGGATAAAGAAGGGGGATGAGTAGAAGGCAGCATTCTCAATGCCTGAGGGGTCATTTGAACCCACGGTAATGTTCTTTGGGTTGACTAACTCACCAGCAATGTTCCAGGCAATGATGAATGATTTGCTTAGAGATCTAGTAGTGGAGGAAAAGGTAACAGTATTCATTGATGATGTGATGGTAGTGACAGAGACTGAGGAGGGACATGATGAAATTGTGGAAGAAGTGTTGAGAAGATTAGAAGAGAATGATTTGTTTGTGAAGCCAGAGAAGTGTGTATGGAAGGTTAGAGAAGTGGGATTTTTGGGAGTGATAATCAGAGAAAACGGAGTGAGAATGGAGAAAGAAAAGGTACAGGAAGTAATAGAGTGGCCAGTGCCAAAGAGTGTGAAAGATGTACAGAAGTTTTTGGGGTTAGCAAACTATTATAGACAGTTTGTCAAAGATTTTGCAAAGATAGCAAGGCTGTTATATGAGATGACAAGGAAAGAGAATAAGTGGAGTTGGGGAGAGAAACAGCAGAAGACATTTGAAGAGTTAAAGGAGAGGTTTACAACAGAGCCAGTATTGGTCACACCAGACTTGGACAAAGAAATGAGAGTAGAAGTAGATGCATCAGACTTTGCGATGGGAGGAGTGTTGTCAATGAAGTGTAAGGACGAGAGATGGAGGCCAGTAGCATATATTTCCAAATCATTGAACAAGGCCAAAAGGAACTATGAAATTTATGATAAGGAGATGTTGGCAATAATTCGGTGTTTAGAGGCATGGAGGTATTTTTTAGAAGGAGCCAAGGATCAGTTTGAAATATGGACGGATCACAAGAACTTGGAGTATTTTATAAAGGCCCAGAAATTGAATCGAAGGCAGGCAAGATAGTTACTGTACTTGTTAAGATTTGATTTTGCCTTGAAGCATGTAGCTGGCAAGAGTATGGGAAGAGCAGACAGTTTGAGTAAAAGAGTAGATTAGGCTAAGGGAGTGGAGAGAGATAACAAAAATCAAGTAATGTTGAAGGAGGAATGGCTAGAAGTTAGAGTAATGGAGCAGTTAATAGAAGGACCAGAGGAAGAGATAGTAAAGAGAATAAAGGAGGCAAGAAATAAGGATAAGGAAGTAATAAAAGTAGTAGAAGAGATGAAGAAAGCAGGAGTCAAAATATTGAGAGATGAAGAATGGCAGATTGAGAAGGGATTAGTATTGAAGGAAGAGAGAGTGTATGTGCCAAAAGATGAGAAGTTGAAAGTAGAGATCATTTGGCTGCATCATGATACGCTGATAGCAGGACATGGAGAACAGTGGAAAACAGTGGAACTGGTTACTAGAAATTATTGGTGGCCAGGAGTAACAAAAAAAGTGAAGCGATACATGGAGGGGTGTGATCAGTGTCAGAGGATGAAGAATAAAGCAGAGATGCCAGCAGGAAAATTAAGACCTAATGAGATATCAGAGAGACCGTGGTAGCATATATCAGTAGACTTTATTACAAAGTTACTAATGTCAAAAGGTCATGACTCGATCTTGGTAGTCTGTGATAGGTTTTCAAAAATGTCCCACTTTGTGGTGATAACAGAAAAAACAACAGTAGAAGGGTTGGTGAGGCTATTTAGAGATAATGTATGGAAGTTGCATAGGTTGCCAGAGAGTGTGATATCAGATAGAGAACCGCAGTTTGCAGCAGGGTTGACAAAGGAGTTGAATAAAATGTTGGGGATAGAAACAAAGTTGTCTACAGCATATCATCCACAGACAGACAGTGTTAAGATCATTGACAGTGGACTTCATTTTCTCTTTTCACTTCATTTTTCTTTTTCTTTTTATTTTATTTTATTTTATTTTCTATTTTTAGAACAACTCGGGTTAGGGTTTATCAGTCATGCTGTCACATCAAGTCACAAGTTGATGGCAAAGTCACAAGACTGATCACGAGACTTGGGAGAATAGAGTAGAAGGTTCTGGAATAAAGTGACATCATACAACATGGACAACACATGTTGGCCTCATGTTATACACATGGTCATTAGGGTAGGGTGCACAGCAGTGAGCATGGACCATGAGTAATAGTATATAAGGTAGACTACTTTGTACTAAGAACTCTATTGAGTTCTCTTGTGTTACTCAATACAAGAGTTGTCTTATCGCTTAACCCTTTGAGCTTTAAGTCATAACAGACAGTCAGACAGAAAGGACAAATCAAGAGCTGGAGCAGTATTTGAGAATGTATGTCAATCATAGACAGAACAATTGGTCAGAATAGTTGGCAATGGCAGAATTTGCATTCAATAATAAAGTGCATACAGCGACCAAGATGTCACCGTTTAAAGTAAACTATGGAAGAGAACCAAGGATAGGCTTTGATATTAGAAAAAAGGGGAAGAATGAGAAGGCAGAAGAATTTGTGAGGGAAATGAAGGAGAGACATGAGGAAGCAAGAGCGGCATTGGTGAGATCACAGAAGGAGATAAAGAGACAGGCAGATAGAAGTAGGAAAGAGGCAGAAAAGTATAGAGTAGGTGATAAGGTGCTGATTAGCACAAAAGACTTTTCAGTAGAATTGATGAAGAGAGTGATGAAGAAGTTGACGGAAAAGTTCATTGAATCATATGTGGTCAAGAAGATTGTGTCAGAAAATGCGGTAGAGTTGGAGTTACCGGCGTCGTTAAGAATACACCCAGTGGTTAATGTGAGAAGAATAGTGAAGTACAGAGAATAGGTAGAGGAACAGAAGAAGATTCCACCACCATCTGTTGAGATAGCTGGTGAGAAGAAATATGAAGTAGAAGAGATTTTGAATAGACAAGAGAGGAGAGGTAAGATGAAGTATTTGGTGAAATGGAAAGGGTATACAGCAGAGGAAAATACATGGGAGGGATTAGAGAATTTGAAGAATGCAATGAAGAAGGTAGAAGAGTTTGAGGAAGGAAGGTTTGAAGAAGAAATATAGAGAATAAGAATGAAGAAAGGGAAAGAGATGAAGTTGAATCCAGAAGCTGAAGAGTTCAAGAGAGGGGAATTGCCAGGGAGATATATGGCAAAGTTGTTATATGGGTGAGATGATAAGAAATTTGATGAAGAATAGTTGAAAAAATTGGAAAGAAATTGAAATAGGTAGAAGAACAATAGAAAAGAAGGAGAGAAGGAATATATGAAGAAATTGGAAGAAGATTTGGAATGGAATGAGAAAGATGAGCAGAGGAGTAAAAGGATCTGGGGGAACGAAAAAGAAGTTCCTCTGGAAGCAGAACCTTAAGAGGGGGGTACTGTTATGGAATGCTTTGGATACTAACATTTTTCTTTTTCTATTTTCCTTGATTTTATATTTCTTTTCTTTTGAATTTCTTTTTTTTTTTCTTGATGATGAAGAGGCACGTGACATTGCAGTCACATGACATGTCACATGATGTGACATCATAAGCCTAGAACATAGTGGAAAGATTTAGAAGATGATGTCAGGGCACATGTATACAACATAGTGGCCTTGAGTAAGAAATGAGGCAGACATGAGGTTATAGCATAGATTAGGTATATTTAGTATATATAGGACTCTAATTTAGCAGAGACTCCTTGTCGAGTTCTCTTGTGAACTTCCTACTTGATATCCAACTTAAGAGATTTACCACTTGTGTGATCATTTGTCTTTGTGATAAGTGGTTGCTATAACATACTTAGTGTTATAATTCAAAGATCTTAGAGTAGGTCAATGAAGAAAGACCTTGTATTAGGGTCAAATACAAGAGAACTTGATAGAGAATTATATACTGAAATCCCATGGTCCATGCTACTCTACTTCTAGCCTACCCTAAATAGCCATGTGTTCATCTTAAGATCAATATATATTATATAACATCATTCTTTTAGAACCTTCTATGTTCTTCCAATGTTATGTGACTGTGACTGTGACCATGTCATGTGATATGTTATGTGACAGCTTGTGACAGTGTGACATCACCCTAACCCTAAGTTCCCAAAATAGAAAATGAAAAAAAGGAAAAATAATTAGAGTCCACTATCTTTAACTCTAATACTTAGTTTATATAATATAGTTTATTATATAAATTTCTCTTTTTCAGCTCTCTTTTTCTGTTCTTCCTTTTATCTTTTATCTTTTCCTTTTCTTTTTTTCTTTTTTTTTCTTCATATAATTTGTTCCTCCTATATATAGTTATAATATAATTACTATGGTCTGCCCTCACACCCATATAATAAATTGTTGATTTTTTTGTAAAAAAAGAGGTATGTAAGGTCATAGGCCTAAACTCTGGGAGAAGAGGTTAGAAAAATGACATCAAAATACATATACTTATGAATAATATATGAATATTAGAGTAAGGTTATTTATCATTAGCACAGACTATATATCTATGGTATAAATAGAATAGCAATATATCAAGAAGTCCTTGTTGAGTTCTCTTGTGATCTCTACTTAATATTTACTTTGAGATTTATTTGTAATGTCACTATTGGTCTTTATAACTAGTTGTTGCCACAATACTATGGATTTTTGCTCTCAAATATAAACCAAATCTAACAGTATTATCAGACTGTAAATGTTCATGTCTATCTCAACATTATTGATGCTTCCAAAACTACTTTTCAATATTAAAGAACTGTCAAGATATACAGTTTTAGTATCTCAACCTCTATATAATTATTTTCAATCAAACCTATATGTTATTATTTATATTTGGACTGAGTATTAGGAGTACAGTATGAAGTATATATATAGTACTAGCCAGATGTCAAAGCTAAGCTTGACATTACACACTTTTAGTGTAACTATTGTAGTAACCACTCGCTAGAATGGCACTTGTAGTTTGCTTACTTCAGCAAAGCTCTCAGTTAGCTATCTAGTAGGGGGGATTATAAGAGAACTTGACAAGGAGCCTTCGCTGCATTGTGACCCTATTTATATAAATTATATGTGGTCCATACTACAACAATGTCTTACTTCTATTCCTGCCTTAAAGGCCTCATGTCTATCTTATGTCTACTCTGCAGTGACTGTACAAGAATATGCATCCTGCCCTAACATTCATGTGTACTACATGTAGTAGCAATGTGGTGAAAATACTCCCTAATGTCATCATCTAGACTCTTCTAGCCTTGTAAACCCTTCTAGACCCTTTTAGGCCTATGACATCATCTTACATGACTTCTAGGTCACATGTCCTTCCTCCATTGTGGACTAATGATATAACTACTTCTATTTCTGTCCACTAACTCTAACTCTAAAGTCTGTCCACACACTTGTTTTATAATAGTAACTGGTTTAGTAGCTAGTCTATTTCTAACATAATGTCAAGCTTCCGAGTAGTTGGTAGTTCAACTTCCAGTAAAACCATTCCCTTTAAATAGATAGTTGTTAGTATGGAAGTGTGATGTAGCTAGAAGTGTTACCAGGAATGGTATCAGTTACTTAGCTGTATATCTCTATTAGACTGAATACTCTGTGAAGCAGAGTTTACTAGGTTCTTTAGAAACCCTATAAGACTGTCAAGGCTCTGAGATCACAACATATGGTATAATCCTTGAGTGTAGCTATTTATATAACTTCTATGTAGGGACCATATATCTTGAAAGGGGAATACTGTCAGGAATACAGTATAAAGTACATATATAGTACTAGTTAGATATCAAAGCTAAGCTTGATATTGCATACTTTTAGTGTAACTGGTTCAGTAGCTGGTCTGTTCCTAACATATATATACAAAAGAGTGATGGTCTATGTGTAAGCTGTTTACATCACATGATCAAAACTCATACCTAATGAGAGCTATCATCTGTCACAGCAACTATTAGGTTAATTTTAAAAGACAACTAATTATATCACTATATTGATATGCTTGTATCTCTATAAATACTTATTGCTATATAATATACTATATATCATTGGAAACAATTTGATAAGCACTTTCCAACACAAGTTTGATTATGCAAATCCATCTAGCTGTTCATGAGATATTAGCAAACAAAGCTTTTACAGTTACTGATGGCCTGATATCTCAGTTGTTTGTTGTTGCTTTTGTATATCCTATATATGTACAGATAGCCTTCATTTGGGGTATTCCAGCACAACTTAGTTTGTGAAAATCAGTCCACTTGTTGTGGAGATACAAACTGAATGAAGTTTATAACACAAGTCAAGAAAATAATAAGATAAAAATAAAATAAAAATAAATTGTTAGTGTTTAAGTGCATCATAACATCATATCTGCTACCATGAACTCCATACCTGCCCTATATATTACTTACTACTATCCTATCATCCTTTGTTAGGTTATAAACCCTATAAATTACAATCTTATGATATTAGATCTTTTTGCATTTCCTAAGCTAAATTACTATGTCTAGTCTCAGCAAATGAAATCAACACTTAATGCTTGTATACTATTGATTGGCTACATTGAGCTCAATATTCCTTCCTATACTAAACCTCCTTTAGATCATTCTAAGAATATTCAGCTACCTGTGGCTCCATCTATGCCCATACAGTTATCTACTCATAAGCTAAGTGTTAGAACAGTGGCTGGTACTCCTACTGTAGTAGCATCAATGTCAGCCACATTATTTACTACTCCAGCAACTTCTATACCATTACCACAGAGCAATTCTGAGAATAAAAGCAATCCACTTTCAGTGGAGTATCTTGTATAGAAAAAGAAATGGGAGAGATATTATAAATGGGTTCAGAATGACCATGCTATAATAGGTTTGACTCACAATGCTCTCAATACTTCTCAATAACCCTATGTTCATAGGACTATAACATCAAAAGAGATATAAGACAAGTCACTTAACTTGTATTTTGTTTTGTGCTAGAATACCAGTGTCTACTTTTCAATGTAAAACATTTAGCATTAGCTATAGAACAAGAAATCATTTATAACTACATATCTTGTCCATATGCTTAAGCTTCAACAATGTATTATTAAATGTGAAGAAGAGATGAATGACCAAATATTCATTAATGCTATCTTTATATCTCTCTCTTAGTCTATGAAGTGGAAGTCACCTCCTCTGTGGAATATACTTTACCATAAGAGGACATTAACCTTAAATGAGGTGATTGCCAAGTTAAATGCAGAATATGACCATATTGCTCAAGATTGAATAGTTGATGAACATGACAAGAAAGCTGCTGAAGATTAGATGGTGTTGATAGCTATTAGTGATCAGAAAGATAGCAGAAGTGGAAAGAAGTTGAAGAAAGGAAAGAAAAAACCAAAATCTGATGATATTTGTTATAATTGTGGGAGATTGGGTCATTGGAGGAACTAACCTGCCTGTTCTAAGCAGAAAGAGAAGGATAGCCAAGCTAAAGGTTCAGCAAATGTTACTGTTGACAGTTTCAATTCATTAGAAGAGTATGAAGTCAGAAAGTTGCTGATAGTAGTAGAAAAGAACTTGATAAGTGAAGGGTTGATCCTTGATTATAGTGCCACATTACACATGTTTTCTGACAGGGAATTCTTCTTCAAGTTTAAGCATAAGAAAACTAGCCACTTTGTAACTGTAGGCAGTCACAATTGAGTTTTGGTTGAAGAAAGAAGATCAGTATTCTTTCAAGCTCATATCAACAACACTTATCATGACATCATTTTGAATGATGTTCTATACCTTTTTTTACTTGGAGTAAGTCTTGTCAGTCTAGGTACTTTACAAAGAAATAGTATGACTGTTAAAAGTTCAGCCAATAGATTAGTAATTGTACTTTCTGATTGTACTTTCTGATACTGATCTGTTTCATACATTCATGGATGGTAATCAAGAAACACTTTATCATATTAGTGGGAGACAGTCTATAGCCCTTGTAGAAACAGACTAGCTACTGAACCAGTTATGCTAAAAGTACACAATTTCAAGCTTAGTTTTGATATCTGGCTGGTACTATATATGTACTTCATACTGTATTCCTGACAGTATTCCCCTTTCAAGGTATTGAGTGTAGCTATTCATATAACTTCTATATGAATAGCTACACTTAAGAATTATACCACATGTTGTGGTCTCAGAGCCTTAACAGTCTTATAGGGTTTCTAAAGAACCTAGTTAACTCTGCTTCACAGAGCATTCAGTCTAATGGAGATGTGCAGCTAAGCAACTAATACCATTCCTAGTAATACTCCTAGCCATGTCATGCTTCCATGCTAACAACTGTTCATTTAAAAGAAAGAGTTTTACTGGAAGTTGAACTACCAACTACTTGGAAGCTTAACATTATGTTAGGAATAGATCAGTTATACTAAAAGTGCACAATATCAAGCTTAGCTTTGATACATGGCTGATACTATATATATACTTCATACTGTACTCCTGACATCTTGTTGTGTCAAGTAGGAACATGTGTTTATAGTATTGCTAGCTTAGATATTTGAGTCCATCATATATTTTTATAATGAGTTATCAAAAGTTGGTAAAGGGGCTTGAAGTTGACTTACCTCATGCCTATGATCATGTCTGCAGTGGCTATATACCTAGAAAGTTATACAAACTTCCTCTTCTTGATTCAAGTGTTGTGGCAACTACTAGACACAATATCCAATAATCTTACTAATGAGTAAATCTTAGAGTTGGGATATAATATAGGAAGTTCACAAGAGAACTCAACAATGAGTCTCTGCTTAATTAGAGTCCTATATATATAAAGTCCTCATGGTCTGTGCTACTAATAATTAATCCTACCCTTATGTCCATGCCTCTTCCTCATGTTTGCCTCAAGATCACCATGTTGTATACATGTGCCCTGATATCATCTTCTAGATCCTTCCACCACCTTCTAGGCCTATGACATCACATCATGTGACATGTCATGTGACTGCAGTGTCACGTGCCTCTTCATCATTCAAAAGAAAAAGAAAAAGAAAACAAAATCTCTATAAAGTCAGAAAATAAAAGAAAAATAAAATAAAATTGTTCATGTTCAAAGCATCCCATAACATCAAGTTTATCAGTCTACTCTAAAATGGAGTTGGTTTTCATGAATCTTACTAGTCTAATATTAGTTTCTACTTGAGAAGGCTCTTTCTATGCTCTTATAATTGTGGAGGTGAGCTGTCATTATCTAGTTGGATAAGTGTTGAAGAGAAAGGAAGATGTTGGGACAGCTGTTTATAATGTAGTTACTATATTAGAACAATAGTTAGAAGAGCAGGTGAAGAGGTTTCAAAGTAACAATGGCTCTAAGTTTGTCAATTTGATGATAGACATATTTTTCAAGAAGAATGGGATTATTTATGAAACAATGAATCTGTACTTACCTGAGCAAAAAATAGTATCACTGAGCATGTAATTGCAGTTTTCTTTGAAATGGTTTGCTGTATGCTTTACTCTGCTAGTGCTGACTTATACTATTGGAGAGAGGTCAAAGAAAAGTAATAGCATCTAGAGACATCAAATTTGTGGAGGATAAAGCACCAAGTAACCTAGCTGTTGTGGACATTTGTATTTTCACTGCTATATCTGTGAACATCAACAGTCTTGTCAATAACACAATTTCAATAAATGCTGTCAAAATAAATCACAAGCATTTTAACACTGATGTAAGTAAAACTACCACTCCCTCAGTTCAGATTTCAGCTTCAGTATCTCTCTCCACTTCTACTATTGCTAATATCTTTATTTATTCAACTCCACTTTCTGAACTTACCACCCCATCTTTTGTGAACAATTCTGATGATACTGACAATGTTGTAGTATCAGACATAGTTGTTTCTAAGCAATCAAAAGCTATCATTCCTTTAAGAGAACCATCAACTCATGTTTGAAAACCAGCACAGCAATATAGAATGGTTGCCTAAAAAGACTCTGCCTTTAAGATTGGACAAGCATTCAGAGCTTTTATGACTATTTCTGGAAAGCCACAAAATTATGCTAAAATACTTGGGTTTCCTGATAGAGAAGAGTAGAAGAAATCAATTGTGATGAAATATTCAAGATTTGAATATTCCAGAGTTTTTAAATGGGTTGAAAAATTACCAGAGAAAAAAAAAGTTGTGGGAGATTATTTGGTTTGTAAGAAGAAACTAAACAAGTTTGGATAGTTAGCTAAGCTGAAGATTTGAGTTGTTACATAAGGCTTTCTATAAGTCACAGGAGAAGATTTCAATAAGATCTTCACTTCAGTTCCAAAATTTACAATCCTTTGTATTTTCCTAGCAATAGCTGCTTTTCTTGATCTTGAGTCGCATTAGATATGTTACAATTGATACCTCATGTTTTACAGATGAATTGTCAGAGTTGTAAAAGTTGGACTTAGTTTTTATTCCTTTTTTATTTTTATTTCTTTTAAATTATTTTTTTATTTGAAAACTAGGGTTAGGAGATAGTATGATATCACACATCACATGTCACATGATCACATAATACAATAGAAAACAGCAGAAGATCCTAAGAGAACTGATGTCATACAATATGTTATACATATGGTTATTTAGAATAGGCTAAAGTAGTAGAGCATAGACCAGTAGTCTTAGATATATAAGGTAGATGATTCTGTACAGAGCTCTCTTTAAGTTCTTTTGTGTTAACCCTAATATAAGGTTCTATTCATTAATCTACTCTAAGATCTTTGAGTTGTAACATGACTACTTCATAAACAACATGTGTTTGGGTTTGTCTATTTCTGTTTCATTTATCTGCTGTGCCTTGTGATATCTTTATATATGATCAGTTAGTGCCTCATATAGTAGTGGAAGCTTCTTTATATTTCCCTCATTTTTCTTTCATTTCTAACATATGTATTCCTCATGGTCAATAAGTATATATAGTAGTAGATACTTTCTTGTATTCTTATGCTTTACCAATTAACTCAATTCCTACTTCTTACTCAAGTCTTTTCCTAAGTTATAACCTGAGCCAAGTTTAAGATCATAACAAAGTAGATATTATTACTATATTCTTGAATGAAGACTTAGAGAAGGAATTTTTTATGGAGATTTCAGATGGTATGAGAAAGCTTGTGCCAAGTGGAATGAGTGAAAGATATTGGAAGTTGAATAAAAGTCTTGATAGGTTAAATCAATTACCAAGACAGTAGAAAAAAAGGCCAGACAAAGCAATGGAAGCCTTAAGTTTCACAAAGTCTATTGCAGATGATTTGTTGTATCTCCTCTAGGAGAAAAATGTACTCATTCTAATTATAGCCATCTAGGCAGATGATATGGTCATTAATGATAGTGATGTTGCAACTTTTAAGGTCCAGTTTGGTGATTATTTCAAGATCACTAATTTTAGGGAGCTTAGATATGTTCTAGGAATTCTCATTGAATATGATCATACTAATCAACTTATTTACTTATCTCAGAAGTCATATTTTAAACAGGTTCTTAAACATTATGGTATAATAAATATCTATCCAGTTTTGACTTCTCTTTCTGTTGAAACTCAGTTGTCTACCTCAATTACTTCAGACTCCTGAAGACTTATACAAATTCAAGGAGTATTCAAACAATATTCATTACCTCTTTTCATGGTCTGTTAGGTTGCTCAGTTTGGTGGAAATTCTGGAATTCCTCATCTCCAAGCTACCAAATATATTCTCCATTATTTAAAGAGGACTCTTGATCTAAAGTTGCTTTTGGGTTATCAAGAAGTTAATGCTATTGATTTAGTTGGGTAGATAAGTTCAAATTAGGCACAGAATCCAGATAACAAATGCTCTATTGGAGGCTTTCTATTTAAAGTCACTATATAGCATCTTTTAATGCTATAAAGAAAGCTATATAGCTTTGTATCTTATTGACAAACTCAACTATTCCCAGGTTGCTGCTACTATCATTCATGCTAACAATCAGGGATGTATTGCTCTTATAATCCTGTCAACCACTCTCATGCTAAATACATCAACATCAAATATTATTTCATTTACAAACATATCAAATGTGGTGAGATCAAACTTAAGTATGTTTGAATCAAGGAGATGTTAGCAGACACTTTTACAAGGTAAGTTTC
The DNA here is from genome assembly GCA_022457215.2 of Leucocoprinus gongylophorus. Taxonomy (NCBI): domain Eukaryota; kingdom Fungi; phylum Basidiomycota; class Agaricomycetes; order Agaricales; family Agaricaceae; genus Leucocoprinus; species Leucocoprinus gongylophorus. Next base: position 13,405 of record JAJOHK020000288.1, on the reverse strand, counting down.
TTACAGAGTATTATAAGATGAAAGTGTGGACAGACTTTTAGGGTTAGGGTTAAGATATAGTAGTAGTAATTATTAGTCTACAACAAGAGAAGGCACGTGATTAGGAAGTCATATAATATGATGTCATAGGCCTAGAGCAGTCTGAAGCAGTCTGGAAGGACTTAAGGTCTAGAAGGATCGGAAAGAGTCTAGAGATAGGATGATGTCAAGGGACATAGGTTCCTTATGGTGTATACATGATGCATGCATAGTCAATGAAGATTAAAGAGTATGATATTAGGGCATATATATATAGCATGCTGGCCTTGAGGTAGATACAATGGTGGATGAGTAATAGGGCATGAGGCAGATGAGTGATAGACATGAGAACAGGGCATGGACATTAGGGTAGAACATATAGCAGATGTATAGTCCTAGCATGGACCATGGAACTTGTTACGATTGATGTCTCCTGGAGACAGTATGGAGAAGGGCCAAGGGTATGATGATATGATCAGCTGCACTACAAGTAGTCTTAGTCAGCACCTCATGTAGTAGGTGCTACAACTTTGCCTTTGTTATGGCAACCACTAGACACAAAGTCCAATAGCTATACAAGCAAGTAAAGCTTTCAGTAGGCAATCAAGTGGGGAAAATCACAAGAGAACTCAACAAGGAGTCTCTACTAAATTAGAGTCCTATATATATACAGAATACACATGATCTGTGCTACATCCTCATGTTTGCCTCATTTTTTACTCAAGGCTACTATGTTGTATACATGTGTTCTGATGTTATCTTCCAGATCCTTTTACTATGTTCTAGGCCTATGATGTCACATCATGTGACATGTCATGTGACTGCGATGTCACGTACTTCTTCATCATCACTAAAAAGAAAAAGAAAAAGAAATTTAAAAGAAGTGCTTCAATTGTAACAAATATGGACACATAGCAAAGGAATACCAACCAGAAAAGAAGGAACGAGAAATATGAACATGTTTTAAATGTGACAAGAAGGGGCATATTGCCAAAGATTGCAAAGGAAAACAGATGATGAAGAAACAAAAGATGCAAGAAGAATCAGACGATGAAGACAAAAAGAACAAACAGGGTTTTGGTGAAAATCTTAAGTAGGCATGGTACAAGAGATCTCCCATGTAAATTCCCAGAATAATAAATATATTATTCCAAATCACCAAGCTAGCAAGAAAAAGAAGAAATTAAACATGCAAGCAAATGTTAAGACAAAGAATGGCAAGAAGTTAAAAGTGAAGGCATTGGTGGACTCCAGCTGTATGCACATAGGGATCAATGAACAACTGGTCAAGGACAAGAAAATTCCAACCAAATTGATAAACTTCTCTTTTGAAGTTTTTAATGCCAACGGAATAAAGAATGGAGAGGTGACTAAGGTAGCGCCTCTAGAAATCAAAATCAACAGACACAAAGAAACCCTAGAAGCAGTGGTAATGGATCTAGATAGAACTAACATATTCTTAGGACATGACTGGCTATTCAAGCATAACCTGGAAGTTAATTGGAAGAACAGAACCATCAAGTTTACGAGATGTCCAGGAAATTGTACAATGAAACATGAAAACATATGGTTCAAAACTAGGAGGACAAAGGAAATGAAAACAAAGGACACTACAACACAAAACAACAGAAAAATTGGAAAGGAGCCAGACAAAACAAACCCAGAGGATCTACTGGAGTATATTCGACCATTTACACATCTATTCAACAAAAAGAAATTCGAGAAACTACCAGAAAGACAGGAATGGGATTATGAAATAAATCTAATGGACAAAGCACCCAAGGAATTAAATGCAAAGGCCTATGCAATGACACTAAAGGAAGAAGAAGCTTTGAATCAATGGTTGGATGAACAACTCAAAGCAGGTCTAATAGTGGAATCAAAGTCAAGATATGTAGCACCATGTTTTTACATTCCAAAGAAGGACAGCTCTCTACAGTTGGTTCAAGATTATCGAAAGTTAAACCAGGTCACAATCAAGGACAAAACACCACTACCTCTTATTGGGTAAGTAATCGACAAACTTAAAGAAGCAAAGTATTTCAACAAGTTGGATCTGATCTGGGGATATAATAACATACAGATTAAAGAAGGAGACAAATGAAAAGCCACCTTCCTAACAAATAAAGGCCTATTCAAATCTCAAGTGATGTATTTTGGTTTATACAACTCGCCAGGAACATTCCAAAGAATGATGAACAGCATTTTTCAGGAATTACTGCATAAAGGTGTACTGGCAAACTATATGGATGATTTCATAATACTGGCAAAGACAATGGAGGAACTGGAGGAAAGAGCAATACGATTTTTGAAGATAGCGGAGAAGCACAATTCGTGTTTCAAGTGATCAAAATGTGATTTTAACATGGAGGAGATTTCTATCCTAGGAGTCATTGTAGGAAAAGAACAAGAGAAGATAAAGGTAGTAAAGGAATGGAAAATGCTAACAAAAATGAAGGACATGGAGAGTTTCCTAAGATTCGCCAACTTCTACCAATGCTTTATCCATAATTTCAGTCATACAGCAAGACCACTAAATGAGCTGAAAGGCAAGAAGAAATAGAAATAGGAGGAAGAACACCAAAAAGCATTTGAAGAACTCAAGGAGAAAATCACAAGTCAACTGATCTTGGTATTACCTAGAAGAGAAGGAAAATTCAGGGTGGAAATGAATGCATCAGAACATGCAATAGGAGGAGTACTTTCCCAAGAACAAGAAGGGAAATGGAAACCAATAGCATTTTTATTAAGAACAATGCAACCAGTGGAACAAAATTATGAAATCTATGACAAGAAACTGCTAGCAATAGTGAAAGCCTTAGTAAAATGGAGGCAGTACTTGCTGGACACAGCAGAGACATTCAAAATCTGGACAGACCATGAGAATTTGAAATACTTCTGGGAGCCCCACAAATTAAATGGAAGACAAGCAAGATGGTATTTGAAGTTACAAGACTATGACTTTATACTATGCTATATTCCTGGAAAGATGAATATGAAGGTGGATATCCTGTCAAGAAAAGAAACAGTGAATACCAAAGAAGACAACAAAGATGTTCAACTCTTGAAGGACAAACTATGGCAATGAAGGACAACAGCAGAAATCACAATGATTAAAAAGAGAACAATGATAGAAGAAAGTGATATACTCAAGGAAATCAAAAGAAACATAACAAGAGAGAAAGAAGTGATTCAAGCACTGTGTCAGGCATGGTTCACACCAGGGTGGAAGTCCGCAGAATGGACTCAGAGATGAGCAGACTTGTGGAACAATCTTGGCTTCAGCTTATGTGCTGCGCCGTCTGTCTGCCATGTGATCGCAACTTCAGATGTTGGGAAGAAGTCCAAGATGGGAGTGAGTGCTGAATGGTGTGTCGCCATTGAATACCAGAGATCAAGTTCAATAAGAGATTATCTTCGTCGATTATCAGACTAGCAAATTACAGTGTAACTACTAGTCTTATATACAAACTGATAGTATAGGAGATGCTCAGGGTTTCAGTGGTAAAATTCCTATTACCCCGAGCAGAGGTTTCAGTGTTGAGACACTGACAGGAGTAACTCCATCATGGAAGACTGAGCTAAATAGGAGTATTTCCACCATGAAAGATGGAATACCCAGATAGTTGTAGCATTGCCATGAGACATGTTGTGAGAAAGGTGGTTTCACTATGGGGATGTTATTTCTGGACAGGTGGACTTGCATATGACACACTGAAGAAAGAGGATGGTCTAACCTGGGAAGAAGATGGAGTGGTGTACATGGAAGGAAGAGTATATGTACCAAACAACAGAAAGATCAAGGAGGAAATTCTGAAGAAAAATCACAATTTGGCAGATGTGAGACATCCAGGACAACATAGGATGCTAGAATTAATTAAGAGAACTTACTGGTAGCTAGGGCTGAAAGAAGATGTCAAGAAATATGTACAAGGATGTTTCAAATGCCAACAGAACAAAGTTCAACATCAAAGGAAAGCAGGAGAACTACATCCATTAGATATACCTCAAGGGCCATGGCAAGAAATTAATATCAATATTATAGGACCTCTACCAAAGTCAAATGAAATGGATGCTATCATGGTCATTGTCAACCAATTTACAAAGATGATTCAATTAAAGGCAACAACAACAAATATCTCATTGGAAGAAATAGCGAAAATATATAGAGATAATATCTGGAAACTGCATGGAATATCTAGGAAAGTCTTAAGCAACAGAGGGCTGCAATTTGCATTAAAATTTATGAAGGAACTCATAAAAGCATTGGGAACAAAGAGACAACTATCAACAGTATACCATCTTCAAACAGATGGGCAAACTGAAAGAATCAATCAAGAGATAGGAACATTTCTACAACACTATGTGAATTACCAACAGGATGATTGAATGAATTAGCTAGCCACTGCAGAATTCCAGTACAACGACAAGAAACATACAGCAACAAGAAGGACTTCATTCAAGTTAAACTTTAGAAGACACTCTTGGAAAGGGGACCTCATAGTTCAAACAGACATTCTACAAGTAGAAGATTTCCTCATTGGGTTACAAAAAAGTTGGGAACAGGCAACCAAAGCAATGGAAGAAGCACAAAAGAGTATGAAGAAGCAGTTTGACAAGAAAAGAAGGAACTCTCAAGAATTAAAGGTTGGAGACAATGTGTGGCTAGAGAACAAGAATATCCATTTAAACCGACCCTTAAAGAAGCTGGACAATAAAAGATATGAACCATTCAGAATCTTGAAGGACATTAGATTGGGAGCATTTGAACTGGAGCTTCCAGAAGGATAGATGATTCATAACGTTTTCAACAAGGACCTGCTGACACAATATATGGAGCTGAAGTTCAAAGGACAACATGAAGAGCCAGCACTTCCTCCAATGATTATTAATGAAGAAGAAGAATATGAAGTGGAAGAAGTTAGGAAGCATAGAAAATGAGGAAAGAGGACACAATACTTGATTTACTGGAAAGGATATGGAGATGAACACGACTAATGGATAGTGGAATCAGAGTTGCCTCATGCAAAAGATGTGATAGAAAACTATTGGACTAGGTATTTGAGTCAAAACCTATAAAGAGGGAGAGTAAAATCCCACTTTGACAGCCCAAGAAATCACTCGAATTCTAAAGCAACTCCACAAACAATATGTCTACCCAAATCATGAACAACAACACCTACACTACAGCACCTGCATCCCTAAACCCATACATTTCCAGGAAACTGAATAATATAGATCAAGCCCAAGTTATGAAGAGAGAGATGTCAAGATCATTGACAGTAGACTTTATTTTTTATTTTCTCTTTTCACTTTATTTTTTCTTTTTATTTTTTCTTTTTCTTTTTCTTTCCATTTTTAGAATAACTCGGGTTAGGATTTATCAGTCACACTGTCACATAAGTCACAAGTTGATGGCAAGGTCACAAGACTGGTCACAAGACTTGGGAGAATGGAGTAGAAGATTCTGGAATAAAGTGACATCATACAACATGGACTACACATGTTGGCCTCATGTTATACACATGGTCATTTAGGGTAGGATGCACAGTAGTGAGCATGGACCATGAGTAATAGTATATAAGGTAGACTACTTTGTACTAAGAACTCTATTGAGTTCTCTTGTGTTACTCAATACAAGAGTTGTCTTATTGCTTAACCCTTTGAGCTTTAAGTCATAACAAGAGAGGGAAGACTGGGAGAGAACATATCACAAGACATTGAAGGGATTGGAGGTAATGATCAACATTCAAAGGATGATGAAGGATATGAAGAAATTAACAGAAGAAACTAGTATGACAGTTGTGGAAATGGAAGAGATGATTCTGATAGCCAGTATCAATAATCAGATAACAAATGCTACAAATATTACCCAGATGGTGGAAGACCTGTGATATCTAATTCAAGACAACATGAACAACAGAATGTTCCAAATCCAGAGAATGTTGGCCAATGAACTTGATCGATACAAAGAAAAAGACAATAAATATGTGAAAGACAATATTCAGGAAATCTAGGAGTTGTATATCAAGGAGGGAAACAAAGAAGGAAAAGGAGTGATAGAAGATGAAGAAGTAATACTGGTCAAACCATACAAGGTATCCACAACAACATCATCTTCATCAAGTACAAGTTTTATAACGGATAAAGTCAAAAACCTCCTCAAGTATATGAAGTTTGTGCAAACTCCATCACAGACAAGGATATTCAAACCACCACCACATTATCAATCTCTCAAATCCAGAGGTGAACAGGATCCCATATTTTGGAACGAAGTGGCAAAGATGTTCTTGGAAAAGAAACATAATATGAATACAGCAAGAAATGGATACCAAATCTATATGTTCTAAGGAGGCCCACCACACAAACCCTACTTCATAGCCATCGGCAATAGGGAACAAGTCATTATTGGACCTGGAAAAAAGATAGTAGCCACACATATGGTAGGAGAGTTAGAGGTTTTAGTCTGATTCATAGGGATATGAATCCTGAAACAGAGGTATTGTTATGATTGATGCCTCCTGGAGACAGCATAGAGAAGGGCCAAGTGTATGATGACATGATTGGCTGTGCTAAGTAGTCTCAGTCAGTACCTCATGTAGTAGGTGCTACAACCTTGCCTTATCCTTATTGTCTCCTTATATCATCAACCTCATGTACTATTGTGGCAACCACTTATCACAAAGGATAAATGATCTACAACAAGTAAATCTCTTAGGTGGATATATTGTGGGAAGTTCACAAGAGAACTCAACAAGGAGTCTCTGCTAAATTAGAGTTCTATATATACAGAATACACATGATCTGTGCTACATCCTCATATCTGCCTCATTTCTTACTCAAGGCCACCATGTTGTATACATGTGTCCTGATGTCATTTTCCAGATCCTTCTACTATGCTCTAGACCTATGACATCACATCATGTGACTGCAATGTCACTAAAAAGAAAAAGAAAAAGAAATTCAAAATAAAAGAAATATAAAATCAAGAAAAATAGATAAAAGAAAAAGAAAAATGTTAGTGTCCAAAGCATTCCATGACAGTACTCCCCTCTTAAGGTTCCGCTTCCAGAGGAACTTCTTTTTTGTCCCCCCAGATCCTCTTACTCCTTTGCTTATATTTCTCATTCCATTCCAAACCTTCTTCCAGTTTCTTTATATACTCCTTCTCCTCTTCTTTTCTATTGTTCTTCCACCTATTCCAATTTCTCTCCAATTTTTTCAAATATTCTTTGTCAAATTTCTTATCGTCCCATCCATATAACAACTTCACTGTATATCTTCCTAGCAACTCTTCTCTTCTGAATTCTTCAGCTTTTGGATTCAACTTCATCTCTTTTCCTTTCTTCATCCTTATTCTCTGTATTTCTTTCTCAAATCTTTCTTTCTCAAACTCTTCTATCTTCTCTATTGCATTCTTCAAATTCTCTAATCCCTCCCATGTATTTTCCTCTGCTGTATATCCTTTTCATTTTACCAAATACTTTGTCCTTCCTCTCCTCTCTTGTCTATCCAAAATCTCCTCTACTTCATATTCCTTCTCACAATCTACCTCAACAGAAGGCAGTGGTATCATTTTATGTCTTTCTACTTGCTCTCTATACTTCACTATTCTTCTCACATTAACCACCAGATGTATTCTTAATGACACCGGTAATTCCAACTCTACTGCATTTTCCAACACAATCTTCCTGACCACATATGGTCCTATGAACTTCTCCATTAACTTCTTCGTCACTCTCTTCATCAACTTCATTGAAAAATCTTTTGTACTAATCAGTATCTTATCACCTACCCTATACTCCTCTGCCTCTTTCCTGCTTCTATCTGCCTGTCTTTTCATCTCCTTCTGTGATTTCACCAATGCTGCTCTTGCTTCATCTCTCTCGCAAACTCTTCCGCTTTCTCATTCTTCCCCTTTTTCCTAATATCAAAGCCCATCCTTAGTTCTCTCCCATAGTTGATTTGAAATGGTGATGACTTTGTGGCCGTATATACTTTGTTATTGAATGTGAACTCTGCTGTTGCCAACCATTCTGCCCAATTGTTCTGCCTATAATTGACATACATTCTTAAGTACTGTTCCAGCTCTTGGATTATTCTCTCTGTTTGTCCATCTGTTTCTGGGTGATAAGCCGTCGATAGCTTTGTTTCTATTCCCAACATTTTATTCAACTCCCTCGTCAACCCTGCTGCAAACTGCAGCCCTCTATCCAATATCACACTCTCCGGCAACCCATACAACTTCCACACATTATCTCTAAACAACCTTGCCAACCCTTCCGCCATTGTTTTTTCTGTTGTCGCCACAAAGTGGGACATTTTCGAAAACCTGTCACAAACTACCAAAATTGCATCATGACCTCTTGACACTGGTAACTTTGTAATAAAGTCCACCAATATATGTTGCCACAGTTTCTCTGGTACCTTGTTAGGTCTTAACTTTCCTGCTGGCATTTCCGCCCTATTCTTCACTCTCTGACACTGATCACATCCCTCCACATATTGCTTCACCTCTTTTGTTACTCCTGGCCACCAATAATTTCTAGTAACCAGTTCTACTATTTTCCACTGTCCCCCATATCCTACTATCAGTGTATCATGATGCAGCCAAATGATTTCTACTCTCAACTTCTCATCCTTTGGTACATATACTCTTCCTTCCTTCAACACTAATCCTTCTTCTATCTGTCATTCTTCATCTCTTAACATCTTTACTCCTGCCTTCTTCATTTCCTCTACTACTTTTATCACTTCTTCATCCTTGTCTCTCACTTTCTTTATCCTTTTTACTATTTCTTCCTCCGGTCCTTCTACCAACTGTTCCATTGCTCTAACCTCTAATTATTCTTCTTTCAACATTACTTGATTGTCATTATCCCTCTCTACTCCCTTAGCCCAATCTACTCTCCTACTCAAACTATCCGCTCTTCCCATACTCTTGTCAGCCACATGCTTCAATGCAAAATTAAATCTTGACAAGTATAGTGACCATCTTGCCTGTCTTCGATTCAACTTCTGAGCCTTCATAAAGTACTCCAAGTTCTTATGATCTGTCCATATTTCAAACTGATTCTTGGCTTCTTCTAAAAAGTGCCTCCAAGCTTCTAAGCACTGAATTATCACCAACATTTCTTTATTGTGAATTTTGTAATTCTTTTCGGCTTCATTCAATGACTTTGAAATATAAGCTACTGGTTTCCACTTCTCATCTTCACACTTCATTGACAACACTCCTCCTGTTGCAAAATCTGATGCATCCACCTCCACTCTCATTTCTCTGTCCAAGTCTGGTGTAACCAAGACTGATTCCATCATAAACCTCCTTTTCAACTTTTCAAATGCTTTCTGCTGTTTTTCTCCTCAATTCTATTTTGTCTCTTTCCTTGTCATCTCATGCAAGGGCTTTGCTATTGTAGCAAAATCTTTTACAAACTGTCTGTAATAGTTTGCTAATCCCAAAAACTTCTGCACATCCTTCATATTTCTTGATATTGGCCACTCTATGACTCCTTGCACTTCTTAATTCTCTATCCTCACTCCATCTTCCCCTATTATCACTTCTAAAAATCCCACCTCTCTAACCTTTCATACACACTTCTCTGACTTCACAAATAAATTGTTTTCTTCTCAATACTTCCTCTACAATTTCATCATGTCTCTCCTCTGTCTCTGTTGCTATCATCACATTATCAATAAACACCGCTACTTTCTCTTCTACTACCAAATCTCTCAATAAATCATTCATCATCGCCTGGAATGTTGCTGGTGAGTTAGTCAACCCAAAGAACATTACTGTGGGTTCAAAGGACCCCTCTGGTGTTGAGAACACTGCTTTCCACTCATCTCCCTCCTTAATTCTTACATTATTATATCCCCAATGTAAATCCATCTTTGTAAACACCTTTTTCTTCCCAATACTGTCTATCAGATCTGAAATCAGTGGTAATGGATAATTGTTCTTGACTGTCCAACTGTTCAAATACCGATAATCCTGCACCATCCTTTTCTTTCTATCTTTCTTTGGCACAAAGAACACTGGTGACGTCTGTGGTAATTTCGATGGTCTAATGTATCCCTTCCTTAACTGATCTTTCACGAATTCTTGTACCTCCTCTCTCTCCACTCTTGACAATGGATAGATCTTGCCCTTCTTTAGCATAAATCCTTCTCTGAGATCTATGGCATGATCCCAGGCCTTCTTTGTCAGCATCCTCTCTGACTCTTTCTTTTCAAACATCTTTAAATACTTATGGAACCATCTTGGAATAATTTCCTCTGTCTTCCTTACTACTATCGTATCTTCCTTATTTGACTCTTCTTCTTTCTCTGCTATTATTCTCGCTATTGCTATCTCTTTATCTGTCATTGGTCTTCTCGTTTCCTTTTCCTTCTTCTTCTCTTCTTATTTTTTCCATCCTGGTTTTGTTTGTCTTCCTGTCCTCCACTTCTTTCCACATTCATCTGGACATCTCATCATCTATACTTCCTCTGTCTTCCAATCTATCTTTGGGTTATAGTATGCTAGCCAAGGTATGTCCAATATAATACTCCACTTCTGACCTCCTATTACATCTATTAATGTCCTCTCTTTATGTCCCTTGAAAAATATCTCCACTTCCACTGTATGTACTATAGGCTCCGCATAATTCAGCATGCCATCAACATTTCTCACATACACTGGTCTTTCTAACTTTGTCTTCTTAAACTTGTACCTTCTTGCAAACTCCTCACTCATTACCAACCCTGTTGCACTACTATCCAACAATGCTTTAGTTACTACTCCCTCTTCGTCTCCTTCCTGTTTCAACCCAATTTTTACTACTACTTCTCTGAATATTTTTTCCTTCTTTTCTTTCTTCTCTACTTTTGTTACATCTACCCCCTTCTTTGCTCTTTCTTCCCTCAATATTTCCTTTCTATCTTTTGCCACTTTTTTACCACTTCCCTCCCCTTTCTGTATCACCCTGACTTTCAGTACTTCAAATCTATTTGAGGGCACCTGTGCTGGTCCCTCCTTTCCTATATTTCTACAACTATAAGCCATATGTCCAAACACTCCACAAGCAAAACACTTTCTCTTCTCCATCGCTATCTGCCTTCTTTCTTCTCTTCTCTTCTCCAATTCCTCTTGATATTTCCATTTCTTTTCTGTTCTTCTTTCTTCTTTTATCCTCATCTTCTTAATTTTTCTCCACTCCTCCTCTACTCTCTTCTGTTCCTCTCTCTCCTCTCTTTCTCTTTCATTCCTCTCATAACTTTCCTTCCTCCATCTCTCATCATCTTCTTCTTCTCTTGCTCTTTTTTCCTCTCTTTTCCTTATCTCTCCTTCTTTCTGTCTTTTTATGTTTTCTATTGTTTTCTGCATTTCCAACATTTTTATATTGTTTTCCATAATTATTTCTACTAATCCCATCCTTTCCATCTTCTTTTCATCGCTCAACCCTTTCAACCCTTCTTCTATATTCACTCTACTCCAATCAATTCCTGTTGTCTCCATATCTATTCTCTTATTGCTGATTGTTAACAACAGCATATTCTTTTGTTTATTCTCTTGCTGTTGATCTAAACAGCAGTAAATCCTCTGTAAGTGATAGTGGGCACCCTTCTTGTCCCACCTACACTGTCTACTAACTACCTGTCTACTGCCCTTATTAACTACTGCCCTAATCAAACTGTTATACTATTATCCCTAAGCAGGGAATTTCTAAACTAGGTGCTCCTTAATGGACAACACTGCTACTCTGCATGGACAGATCACAAAGGGATCCTGCAGCATGAGCCTTCTACACAAATATGACTATCTACCACACCCACACAAGGTAATATGTCTTACTGGACCAGTGGGTCTTGGTACAACAAAACGACTAAGATTCGCCCTCTTAGTTGGTATCTCCCTTAATGCCTAGAGTTTAGCTAAATCTTCTTGACATTGAGCGCACTGCTTGCAGTCAAGGATGATAAAAGAGTAAGTGTTGAGGAGTCCGCAAAATACAGAGTCCCCTGAGGTAGTTGAGTTCTACTATTGTGGCAACTACTTATCACAAAGGACAAATGATCTACAACAAGTAAATCTCTTAGATAAATATATTGTGGGAAGTTCACAAGAGAACTCGATAAGGAGTCTCTGCTAAATTAGAGTTCTATATATACAGAATACACATGATCTGTGCTACATCCTCATATCTGCTTCATTTCTTACTCAAGGCCACCATGTTGTATACATGTATCCTGATATTATCTTCCAGATCCTTCTACTATGTTCTAGGCCTATGATATCATATCATGTGACATGTCATGTGACTGCAATGTCACTAAAAATAAAAATAAAAAGAAATTCAAAAGAAAAGAAATATAAAATCAAGAGAAATAGATAAAAGAAAAAGAAAAATGTTAGTGTCCAAAGCATTCCATAACATGTACCACACATTGCTTCACTTCTAATCAGTATATATAGTGTAGATACTATCCTGTATCCTTATGCTTTACCACTTCAATCAATCCTCTTATCTACTCTCAAGTCTTTGCCCAAGTGCAACCTGAGCTTTAGCTTAAGGTTGTAACAGAACTTTATATAAATAGTCAGTAAAATACTGTTGTGGTTCCCTGTTGAGTTCTCTTGTGAATATACAACTCATGTTCCCACTAGATATTCCTCCTGTGAGATTTACTTGTAGTGATGCTATTGGACATTGGTCTAGTGGTTGCCACAACACAGAGCTTTTGTCAATTTTAGACAATAAATAGATGTCATCTCAGTATCTTACTAAATGGAAGTGTCAAGATATACAGTTTTAGTATCTTGACTCCTATATAATTATTTAGTATATAAAGTCTTGTTAAAAGTATTAGTAAAAAGAACTTACACTACTAGATGATACCTTAGGTCCTCTCAAGTAACAACAGTTGAGAGACAGTGTGGTAGTTATTAACCAAACTAGATCTCAAATAGAAGAGGTCTTTGAGAATCTGGAACACTACTCATGAATGACTAGCTATGAAGAGTGTGCACTTGCAAAATCTCTTTACCAAGTGACAAATGTTTAGACAGTCAAATAAAGCAGGAATGCATGAGATTGGAACTTGATAGAGTTCAAAATAGAAGAATGAGATGTAGTAGCCATAGAGATAAAAAAGAAGAGAATAGACTAGGTTCTAGCAAGTAGAGATCAATCATCAGATCAAGATTGGGTTGTAGAGGAAGAAGCAGCACTAGATTCTTAAATCTTAGAAAGTTATATTATGATTTTGTGTAATGATCTTAAGCTTGAGCTCAGGTTGCAACTAAGGCAAAGGCTTGAGAAAGGATAAGAGAGAATAGAATTGGTAAAGCATAAGGATACAGGAATGTATCTATGCTATATATAATACTAGACAAAGGAAACAT
>JAJOHK020000287.1:0-31321 GCA_022457215.2 Leucocoprinus gongylophorus | reverse complement strand
ATCTTATATAAATCTTATACAAGATTTCTCTTTTGTCTAACTTTTTGGCTTAAGTCATAATAATCAGAAAGAACAAATGTATTGGGTTCAACTGGACCCATTGCTACACAGATAAGTTCAATATAACTCTTAGTTTATATAGAGTTCTAGAAGTCATGCTTTATTTTTTTGAAAACTTTTTAAAGTTTGCAGCTATAAAAGTAATAGTAGCTGCTTATGTATTCTTATTTTTGAAATTGACTGGAGTTTGCTTCTTAGGACAAGAGTCCAACTTGTAATCTCCTATTCTATAATAAAGACAGAGATTATTATTAACTCTTTTCTTATGTTCATTACTAGTCAACTTGGTATTATTAGTCTTGAGATGCATCAAATATGGTTTCTTGAGTTTGTCTCTGAAAGCTAGAATCTTAGGTAGTCAAAAGGGTTGCATCCTAGACACCAATCTATTACAACTCAAAGACCTTAGGGTTGGTCAATAGGAAGAACCTTGTATAGGGTTTACACAAGAGAACTCAATGGAGAACTCTTTACAGGAACTATCTCTACTTAAATATGTTGTAATATTGGTCCGTGCTACGACTACACTTCTCCTACCCTAAAGTCCATACTTCTACCTCATGTCCTATTACTTATCCACTATATGTTTTCCATAAGGCCACCATGTTTCCTATATGTGCCCTGACATCATACTCTTAATCTCCGCTGTACATGTGTGCACCATGTGTACACCATAAGGAACTGTTGTCCCTTGATGTCATCTCTAACCCTAACTCCTACTCTAGACTCTTCCTGATCCTTCTAGACCCTAAGTTCTTCCAGACCACTCTAGACTACTCTAGGTCTATGACATAATGTCATGTGACTAGGAAGTCACATGCCCCTATCTCTCTCTAGCTGTAGACTAATAATTACCTAAGGTCCTAACCCTAACTCTAGAAGTCTGTCCGTACTTTCGTATTATAATATAATCAGAGTTAGCATATTGAGCTCCTTTATACACAGTATACTTTTCAGCACAATATAGTTAATATTTTCTAGCTTCAGTGTATTTTCTTTGTTCATGGACAAAATACCAGCTTCTACACTATTGACCTGCAAAGCAGGAAATACTGCACTACCATACAAATCTTCCACATGATTGGTATTCTGATTTTGCAGAGCTATTTGTGCATTTTTCTCCTCTATTGCAACAACCAGACAGTTTTGCAAAGTTAAAAGCCTATGTTAGTGTTGTATACTTGTAACAATGAGATGCTAGATTCTATTGCTATTACATGTATTATATTTGTGTTCACTTGAGTCCTACTAAATTCTGGGAAATGTTAGTCTTCATTCTTTATGGCAACATATACATATAACAAGTAGTTAGTAGATGGTGTAAGATCTAAGACTTTTCCCTTCCATGTTTTTTGGCTAACCAGTATTTCATAATTCTTTTCTACATTTGTACTTATTTACTTATTCAATACTTCCAACTATCTGGATATATGTTAGGTGCAGTTCACACTAGGGTGGAAGTCTGCAGAATAGATTCAGAGATGAGTAGACTTGTGGAATGACCTTGGCTTCAGCTTATATGCTGTGCCATCTGTCTGCTGCATGGTTGCAACTTTAGATAATAGAAGAAAATCTGAGATAGGAGTGAGTGCTAATTAGTGTGTCACCATCAAACACTGGAGATTGAGTTCAATAAGAGTTATCTTCATCGATTGTCAGACTAGTGAATTACAGTGTAACTACTAGTCTTATATACAAATGTATAGTATAGGAGATGCTCAGGGTTTCAGTATTAAGACACTGACAGGAGTAACTCCATCATAGAAGACTGAGTTGAATAGGAGTATCTCCACTGTAGAAGACGGAATATCCAGAGGGTTGCAACACTACCATAAGACATGTTGCAAGAAAAGTGGCTGCTATGGAATGTAAGCTTGTATGATTTGGAGATGATATCACTGTAGGGATATAATTTTCCAGACAGGTGGACTTGCATATAATAATATATTATTTAACTCTTCTTTTTTGACACTCTCTTCTCTTACTCTTTTGCAATGCTCTATAGTCTTCTGAAGTCTGCTTGTGTTATCTACACATCTGTTTATCTACTTTTCCATACTCCAAAAGTACTTGCTAAGCATTTTAGCTCTCTTTCAATTCAGTTGCTCTATTTTGAACTATTTATGATTACTAAAGTATCATCATTCCTTGCTTATGTAAACAGAATTCTAAGATATTAGAATGAACATGTTATTATATAAAGTAGTTGTTATCTCCAGAAATTCCTATTTTATTCTTTTAGGATTTTCTAAAAGTGAGTATATAGTTTAGTATTTCTTAGACAATAGACTTAGGATTTTCTGAAGATTTGAATGCTTTTCTCTTCCACCCAGTTGTCATAATAGTTGCTCTAACAGGCTTAGTCTACTGTTTGGCAATTTGGTTGATAAACTAGTTAAGATAAAAACAGAATATTCTATACCTCTAGATTATATGACTTGGAGATTGTTAGCCATACTGTAGAAACAACTCCTAGGTAAGGTTTGTCTCAGGGTTGGTATGACATTATCACATAAATATTCAGAGGTACCATATAAAGAGATGACAACATCATAAATGATAGGGGTATTCAATCTACCAGCTTTGTTGGTAGAGAGCACAATGGGATCACTTGGCATTAAGAAACCAAGTAGGAAAGATTTGTATATGATAGCACCTTTGAGCTGAACTGTTTGCTAGAAGTAGATCTTGAGAGATATGTTGATATTGAATAGGAAAGACCAGAATGTTGCCTAGAGGCAGAATATAACAAAGACTAGAAGAAGCATTGACCTGATACTTCTGTGAATCTAGAAACTAAATGGAGCAAGTGGAATGATAAGGAAGAAACTGATAAAGAAGGCCAATTCATAGACTGGAAATATATAGATATGTAAATCAATAAAATAGAAGGAAAGGAAAGGAGACATACTAGCAACCTTACTATTTCTATCAGCCAATGTCTGGATCATAGCATCCAAAGCCATGTTGGCAATATGCACTAACATAATAACAGGTACAGAAATAACAATTATAAATTAAAGTAGCTACTAGTCAATTCTTCTTTCATTGTCAAAATTATGATTTGTACTTCTACTACTTCTCTGACTACTATCTCCAATGTATTCACCATGCTCACTGTTAATCTCCTGATTTAGTGGTGTTAACTCTGAAGGTTTCTCATGGCAATAATGGTGACTATGAAATAACTGAGAACTAGACTATAAACATGAATGTGATAAAGCAAAAACTCTGTTGGGATTCTTCACAGAGAACATTGTCTTAATTGATCCCAGGGTACATGCTAGCTATAACCTGAGACTCCAAAATGTGATAACATATAAACCACCAATTTCAGCTTTACTGATAGCAATAATATAATCACCTACTTGTACTTTAAATAAGACAAGATAAAAAGCTTAAGAAGATTCAAGTGAATTAATTCTAGAGGCTTACTGGAGCAAATAGAGTTCTCAGAGAAACTATATTGGTATATTTTTCCAAGAATACAACTACAGTAGACATGTTTCTGTATTGGGAAATAAATCTTCTTTGCATCTTCAATATTATTAAGAATCAAATCTTATATTTCTTATTAATCTCATAGAGTTCCAAAAGATAACCCTTATAGTATCTAACAATCCAGAGTATGTACAGTAGTAGAGTATTATTAGATCAACACTTCCATATTTAAAAAAATTGGCTACTATGTACAGTTCCTTAGTCTGATAATCAACTTAGACTTATATCACACTTATTTTAAACTCTTCCAAAGTTCTTGTTATCTAAAATTATAACCCTGTGACAAATAGGCTAGGTATAATGCTATCCATTGAAGCCAAGGTTGACTATCTGCATAGCACTATTTCTGGTTCTCTCTGTTCCTAGTTTACTCATCTGTTTTTGTCTTTTGTGCTATATTTATAGATATTCTTGGTAAGTATAAATTATTCCTAATACTTTAGAATCTTTTATAACCTTTTCTTTGTTACATTATTTTGTGACTTGTGACTGTGACATATAACCATCATACCTAGTATTATATTTCACTTCTTTATCTAAATCTAAAATAAAGAAAATAGAAATGAGATCCAAAATAAAAATAAATGAAAATGAAAAGGAAAAATAAAAGAGAAAGAAAATAAAATAAAAAACAAGTCCATTGTTCACAACTCTAACAAGCAATGTCAATGATACTTAGACTTTTCTAAAATGTAAACTCTATAATAACTTCATATTTCTACCTAGTTATACTAATAGTAGAATAAAATCTCTTTTTCTAGAATCTTAAAGTATTCTTACATTTGTCATTAACTTCCCTGCTAGTACCTCTATCACAAATAAGATACTCACTAGTTGTGATACTTGAACTTTAATGGTGTTTCAGAGGTTCAGTTATAAGGATGTGATAATGATAGATGATGGAAAGTATCAATAAGAATAATTGATGTTGTTAAGTCTGAGGTCTAGCCCTCAGACACAGAGGTATATATACAAAAGAGTAATGGTCTGTGTGCAAGCTGTTGCTATCACATGATCAAAAATTGTACCTGATGGGAGCTGTCATCTGTCATAGCAGCTGTCAGGCTAATTTTAGAAGATAACTAATTATATCACTACATTAATATGCCTGTATCTCTATTAATACTTATTGCTTTGAGATGTATCATATATCATTGGAAACAGATCGATGAGCACTTCCCAACACAAGTTCAATTGTGCAAATACATTCAGCCGTTCATGAGATATTAGCAGACAAAGCTTTTACAGCTACTAATGGCCTGATATCTCAGTTATTTGTTATTACTTTTGTACATTCCACATATGTGTAGATAGCCCTCATTTGGGCTTTTCAGTACAGCTTAGTTTGTGAAAATCAGTCCACTGGTTATGGAGATACAAGCTGAATGAAGTTTGTGATAGTAACACTTGGTCTATATAGTGTGTAGCTTCAAACTAGGTAGTAGGATTAGTATTCTCAGATTATCTTACTAGTAAAATGGCAATTTGATTCTAAATAGTAGTTCTGAGGCCTTTCCTAAACTTGACCACTATATTTTATAGATTAGTTGTTATATCCTGATCTAGCCCCATCTATTCCAATCTATAAATAATACTTTCTAATCTATTTTGTTGTAGCAACCACTCATCACTCAAGGACAAATGATCTCACAACTAGCAAAGCTCTCCAATGGGCTATCAAGTAACAAATGGGGGAATTACAAGAGAACTCGACAAGAAGCCCTCACTGCATTGCTCCTCTATTTATATAAATTACATATGGTCCGTGCTACAACAATATTACTCCTGCCCTAATGTCCATGCATTATCCTCATATCCTATTACTCATCCACATTGTCAAGATCGTTGACGGTGGACTTTCTTTTATTTTCTCCTTTCATTTTTATTTTACTTTTATTTTACTTTTCTTTTTCATTTTTCTATTTTTAGAACAACTCGGGTTAGGGTCTATCAGTCACGCTGTCACATCAGTCACAAATTGATGGCGTAATCACAAGACTGATCACGAGACTTGGGAGAATGGAGTAGAAGGTACTAGAATAAAGTGACGTCATACAGCATGGACAACACATGCTGGCCTCATGTAATACTCATGGTCATTTAGGGTAGGGTGCACCGTAGTTAGCACGGACCATGGGCTATAGTATATAAGGTAGACTACTTTGTCTTAGGAACTCTATCGAGTTCTCTTGTGTCACTCAATACAAGAGTTGTTTCATCGCTTAACTCTTTTAGCTTTGATCCATAACACACATGTGTTTTCCTTAAGGCCACCATGCTTCATACATATGCCCTGACATCATACCTTTAATCTCTGCTGTACATGTGCACACCATGTGTACACTATGAGGAACCCATGTTCCTTGATGTCATTCCTAACCCTAACTCCTTCTAGACTCTTCCCGATCCTTCTAGACCCTAAGTTCTTCCAGACCGCTCTAAACTTCTATCACATGACTTCCAGGTCACGTGCCTATCTTCTATCTTTCTTCTCCCATTATAGACTAATAGAATACTACTACCATATCTTTACTCTGTTCTAACCCTAACCCTAAAGTCTGTCCACACGTTCAAGCTATAACAACTTGTATGTTTGGAGGTGACTTCACCATAGGGATGTATTTCCAGATGAGTGGACTTGCATATAACAATAGTACACTCATGGATGATGCATGGACTTTAGAGTAGGGTTAATTATTAGTAGTATGGACCATTTGTAATTTATATAAATAGGATAGCAATTCAGCAGAGACTTCTTATCGAGTTCTCTTATAATGATATCCACTCTTGAGATTTATTGCTTGTGCCTCTATTAGTTTTGTGAATAGTGGTTGCCACAACATTGTATTACAACTCAAAGACCTTAGAGCAGGTCAATAAGAAAAACCTTATATTAGGATTAACATAAGAGAACTCAATAGAGAACTCTGTACAAGATTGTTTATCTTATATACTAAACTACCATGGTCTATGCTACTTCTCCAGCCTACTCTAAATAACCATATGTTTATCTTAAGGTCAATATGTATTGCATATGTTGTATGACATTATTTTTACAGAATCTTCTACATTTTTCTCTATGACTTTATGACTTATAACTGTGACTGTGTCATCTGATATGACTAGTGTGTAACAGTATGATCATGATATTACTCTAACTCTAACCCTAGATCCAAAATAAATAAAAGAAAAGAAAAGAGAAAAAAAAGAAAAGGAAATTAAATAAAAAAACTAGTATCTAAGCTTTACATGTCTAACACTTTGAAGAAAATACTTCATCATGCTATAAGTATCATATCAATAGAGGCAGAATTATTTGCCATTAGATTGGAATTAATCAGGTGGTCCAAATACCTAGGTTTTCTTACATTATTGTTATTATAAATGTTCTTCATATAGCACAAAAAAAATTTAACTTTTCCATACATTCTTATTAACTTCAATTGATCATGATATTGAAAGAACTTAGAGTGTTCTTCAATAGTCATTTGTATAACTCAATAAAGTTTTTGGGTGATGAAAAGTGGTATTTCCATATATTAGTAGATAAGAAGATGAAGAAATTTAATTTAATTTCTCTTTATGCTAGCAAAACATCATGGAACTTCAACAAGAAGGAGGAATGATTTTTTGAACATTGAACCCTTCTATATTAGAGAGTCTATAAATTGAACAATTTGGTTTCTCAAACTTGCTGTGTACTCCAGCTACTTAAGCTATTACTAATAATGCTCCAATAGAAGAATACTAACTCAAATTTTTCCCAAGAGAAGAGTTTAGTTGTCTATGTAAAGTTTATTCTATTGAATTAAGATATTACATCTTCTATGACTGTAGGAGATTCAACAAATACTAGAATCTGATAAGAGATACTATTAGTCAATTTATCACTTTTTTAGAGTTCAACTCAAATGCTTTCTTATTTGGAGAAAGTATTATATGAGTATGCAATCTCACTATTATAGTAATAGTATTTTACTATGGACATTTTCTCTTTTCATTTCATTTTATTTTTATTTTAGTCTTATTTAATGTAGTTACAAAGTAGCTACCCTTACACTCTATGTAATAAGTTATTAATTTAAAAAAAGAGATAGTAAACTTTATTTATTTTTATTTATTTTCTTATTTTTAGATTTAGAGTTTAAGATTAGTGTAATATCATATATCTGTCACATGTCACATGTCACAGTCACACAATCATATATCAAGATCATAAAATATTCTAGAATAATAATGACATGCTATATATCAATAGTATATAATACATATTATTACAATTAATACCTTATATCTTATAGGTAGTAACTTCATGGATAACATGTGTTAGAGTTTGTACTATTTCTAATTCATTAATTACTTCATCTTGTTATTCCCTCATTGTCAGAGTTACAGATAGTAGACTTTATGTTTTTAATTTCTTTTTCACTTTTAGTTTTCTTTTATTTTCTTTATTTTTGTGCTTAGGGTTAGGGTTTAGTAGGATACCACATGTTACAGTCACACAATCATATATCATGATAGAATATAGTCATTTAGGGTAGGCTAATTGTAGTATAGCACAGATCATCAGTCTAAGTATATAAGATAGACAATTCTGTACAGAGTTCTTTATTAAATTCTTTTGTATTAACTCTAATACAAAGTTTTATTAATTGATCTACTATGTATTTTTTATTGTTAATAAGTATATATAGCTATAGATACTATTCTGTATTCTTATTGTTAGGAACAGACTAGCCACTGAAATAGTTATGCTAAAAGTATATAATGTCAAGCTTAGCTTTGACATCTAGCTGGTACTATATATATACTTTATACTATACTCCTAACAGTATTTCTCTTTCAAGATGTTATAAGACAATTAAAGTGTGGACAGACTTTAGGATAGATAAGATAAGATATAGTAGTAGTAATTATTAGTCTATGATGAGAGAGAGAAGAGCACATGATTTGGAAGTCACATGACATTATGTTATAGGGCCTAGAGTGGTCTAGAGTGGTCTGGAAGGATTAGAAAGAGTCTAGAGATAGGATAATGTCAAGAGACATGGGTTCCTCATAGTGTACACATAGTGCATGCATGTATGATGGAGATTAAAGAGTATGATGTCAGGGCACATAGACATGGCATGCTGGCCTTAAGGTAGATATATGGTAGATGAGTAATGGCCATGAGAATAGAACATAGACATTAGGGTAGGATGATGCACAGTTATAACATAGACTATGGATACTTTATATAAATAGTTGGTAGAATACTGTTGTGGTTCCCTGTCAAGTTTTCTTATGAATACACAACTCGTGTTCCCACTAGATATCTGTCTTCTTGAGATTTACTACTTATGCTACTATTGGATATTGGTCTAGTGGTTGCCACAACATAAGGCATGTGGTCCCTATATGGAAGTCATATAAATAGCTGTATTCAAGGGTTATATCATGTGTCATGGTCTCAGAGCCTTGACAGTCTTATGGGATTTCTAAAGAACCTAGTAAACTCTGCTTCACAGAACATTTAGTCTAATAGAAATACATAGCTAAGCAACTGGTACCATCTCTAGTGACACTCCTGGCTATGTCATACTTCCATACTAACAACTGTCCATTTAAAGGGAATGGTTTTACCAGGAGTCAAACCACCAGTTGCTTGAAAGCTTGACATTATATCAGAGTTTAAAACAGTAAACTCTAACTATTTTATTTTATTTTCTCATTTTTCTATTTCTTTTATTTTATTTTTATTTTGGAGGACTTAGAGTTAGGGTTATTGTGATATCATGGTCACATGGTCACAATTTGTCACACAGCAGTCACATAATCACATGTTACATTGGAAAGATGATGTTATATAGCAGATATAACACATATTGATCTTAAGACAAATATATAGCTATTTAGAGTAGGCTAAAAGTAGAGTAGCAAGGACTATGGTGTTTTAGTATATAAGGTAGACAATCCTATACAGAGTTCTCTATCAAGTTCTCTTGTATTTAACCCTAATACAAGGTTTCTCTTCACTGACTCACTCTAAGGTCTTTGAATTGTAACACTTATACTTTACCAATTGACTCATTTTACAGTCTTTCTCAAGTCTTTGCCTAAGTTGCTACCCAAGTCAAGCCAAGGTCATAACATATATACTCTTTAGAATAAACTAGATTTAGTGTAGCATAGACTATTTATTAGCCTAGCATATATAAAAAGGCATATAACTGCAGTTATATAACATATCATATAACATGATGTTATAAATTTCAAATATAAAAAGAACTGAAAGGAAGAACATCAAGATATATGTTTATAATATAAATATATATATGACTTATAGCTGATGTATAGATATTAGGGTAGAATTATTTATTGTTATTATAAACTTTATAAAACTATTTAGTATACTCTTAGTTAGTGGTTACTACAACATAGAGTAGACCATATTAGAATTACAAATATTAGACTTTATTTTATTTTATTTTAATTTTCTATTTTGGGATTTAGGGTTAGAGTTAGTGTATGTCACATGATGTGACTCAGTATTACACATCAGTCAGTGTTACATAATCATATATTATAATAGAATATAGTAAAAGGTTTTGAAAGGAATAATATTATTACAATATATTTGATATATGTTGTTGACCTTATAGATAACACATGGCTTCAGAGTAAGTCAATGGTACTATAATACAAACTAATAGTCTAGCATATATAAGATAGATAATTTTATACTAAACTCTCTATTAAGTTCTCTTATATTATTTAATACAAGATTCTTTCTCTTTAACTAATTCTAAGATTATTGAGTTATAATAGACCACTTGTTATATGCTAAGTTTACTTAATAAAAGTCTGTCCTCCACAGTAGTAATTTTTCATTTCAAACCTTAACAAAACTCTATTTTCTATAAAAATCTTAATTTTATAATATATTTTTATAGTAATAATGTAATTAAGCCTAATTTTTACAAATACTCTATCTTCAATAGTAGCAGTACTTCTTTTCAACTTTGTCATTTATAGTAGAGTTTCTTTAATCTTCTTATTTGATTTTTTTTAGTGTCTTACCACTAAAACCTCTATTTAAAGTTATACTTTACAACTTTGAGTTTCTTCTTTTTATTATACTTGTATATAAAAATAAAATATAAAAGTTTAAGTATACTATAACACAAACCAACAAACTATGATATAACTACTAGTCTATTTTTTGGACAATAAAGAATATATACCTACAGCCAAATAATACATTACATAATACTACATCATAGACCTAGAACATACATTATGAGGTAAACATGTTATAAACATATATCTTGATATTATTCTTCCAGTCTCTTCTCCTATATTTTACAAACTTAAGACTTTAGAGTAGATTCAGAATAAGAATCTTGTATTAGAATATACACAAGAGAACTCAATGAAGTTTCAAGTACAAATGAACTACTCACTTACTTGTAATATCTAAATCTTAAGTGCACTCTTAAAAGTTTAGGAGTAATTCAGAAGTTCAATAATGATGACAATGATAACTAAGATCAATACAAATATTGATAATGATAAATAATAATAATAATAATCTAAAATCTAATTCTTATATACAGAAGTATTTATACAAAATAGTAATGATTTGTATACAAACTGTTTCTATTACATGATCAAAACTCATATCTGATGGAGCTGTTATCTATCATAGCAGATGTCAGACTAATTTCAGAAGGTAACTAATTACATTACTATATTGATATACTTGTATTTCTATGAATACTAATCTCCATATGATATATAATGGATTATTAAAAACTATTTGATGAGCACTTTCCAATACAAGTTTAATTATATGAATTCATCTAGCTATTCATAAGATATTAGCCAATGAAGCTTCTATAGTTACTGATAGCCTAATATCTCAGTTGTTTGTTGTTGCTTTTGTACATCCTATATACATATATGTGCAAATAGCTCTTATTTAGGGCTTTTCAGTTCAACTTAGTTTGTGAAAATTAGTCTACTAGTTATAGAGATATAAGCTAAGTAAAGTTTGTAACTAGACTACTAGTTTATACTATACTACCATTAGCCTACCCTAAAGGGCCATATATTTTCCTTAAGATCAACATGTATAAAACATGCTATATAATGTCATCTGTTTTAAAACCTTCTATGATGTTTTATGTAACATGTTATATAACATTACACTAACCCCTAACCCTAAGTTCCAAAATAAGTAATAAATGGAAAAGAAAATAGAAATAAGAAATGAAATGAGAAATGAAAAATAAATGGAGTTCATTATCTTCAATTCTGACACTTGGCATTATCTAGGATTCTTTTTCAATATCACACTTGCTTTTATACTAACAAAGCTCTTTTGACTATCAAGAATATGAAAATGCTTGGTAATTCTACAAGAGGACTATCTTCAGAGCACAAATGTCTGTTATATAGAATATGTATATTTTCTATCATATTATACTGATTTTAGCTCTGGTATTTCAAGAAAGCTCCAATATATTATTCTTTCAAGGAATTAAAGAAAATACAAAGAAGAGTGGTCCTGTAGATTACAGGAGAATTATTATCATAGGGAGTCAAAGTTATTACCAGTCTCATACTTATTTATTTCTATCTTAACAAACTCATAAGACAATATCATCTCAGAGTAGTGTTCTCCATATGATCAATTCTCTTCTAGACACATATTACTCCAAACAGGCTAGTAATGATAAACAAAAAAAACTAGCAAAACCTAAGAAAGATTGAATATCTTTGACTTTCTTGGGTTCTGGCCAGTCTTGAATAATATTTACTTTATCATCAGATATAATAAGACCAGAAGGAGAAAAGATATATCCCAGATACTCTACTGACTTAGAGTGGAATTCATATTTCTTTACTTTGGCATAAAGACCAGCCTTGTGAAGACACTTCAGTACTTTCTTAACATGCTGGTGATATTCAGACATGTTATTCAAGTAGATAAGTATATCATCTAGATAGATCATAACATAGATATCTACCAAATTAGAGAAGAGGTTATTCATAAATTGCTGGAAGACCACAGGAGCATTGGCAAGACTGAAAGGCATTACAAACTACTTAAATGATTCATAATATGTCTTAAAGGCAGTCTTCCATTTATCACTGTCAGCAATGTAAACCAAGTAGTAAGCATGGTAAAGATCTATCTTTGTATACACTTGAGCTTTGCAAGGTGAGTTCAGCAGATCAGAGATGAATGAGAGTGGATAGCAATTCTTTTTGGAAATATAGTTAATACTGCAGAAGTTGACATAGAGATATAGTGAAGTATCTTTCTTCTTAATAAATAAGACTAGTGCACCATGCAGAGATGAAGTTGGTCAAATGAAACCCATCTTAAGGTTTTTCTCAATGAATTTCTTGAGAGCCTCTTGTTTAGATGCTGAAAGAGAGTATATAGAACCAACTGGAGGTTGAGAACCTTCTTCCAGATTGATTTGGAGGTCATAAGGATAATAAGAAGCAAGGACTTTAGCTTTTGTTTTGCTGAAAATGTTGGTGAATTTATGATACTTGGAAGGGATATTGAAAAGATTAGAAGCCTTTGCAAGTTTCATGGAGTTAGCCTGAATATCTGAAGAACAAAGACAGAGCTAAAACTTGTTAGAGCCTAGAAGTTTTGATGTGCACAAGAATGCCACAGCACTAATGATAGCAATATCAGATCACTCAGAGATAGACATGGAGATTTTAAGTATAGGTATGGAAACCATGGAATCTGATGATTGCAGAGAGATGATTGCAGAGAGATGTTAGAAGATAATGGAAATGTTAATAGGATGTTAGCTATGACATGAGAGGAAGCAAGATTTTTTTGCAAAGATAGATGGAAGTTTATCAACCCATTTACCAAGTTAATCAGTGGATTGTGTTGGGTGAGCCAGTTATATCCAAGGACCAAAGAGTAGAAACTATCAAGCAGAGTAATATAGAAGTCTAGAGTTATATAATCACTAGTATGGAATATTATGAGCAAGTTAGGAATTTCAGAGATAGTATTGTTGAATAAACCATCAAACAAATAGAGGGCAACTAGAGAGGTTACAGATATCTTCAAGCAGTAAGTATCCACAAATTTCAAGTCTACAAGGCAATGAGTAGACCTGAAGTTGACTAGAGCTTGGAACAGGATTTTATTAAGGTAATCCTGACCAAGGATCAAGGAAGAAGTAAGGGAAACAAAAAAGGAGTGTGGATTAGGAAGAGCAGATGTATTAAGTCAGACACAATTTGTTGTTTCATAAAGAAGTTCAATGTGGCTCTCAGTCTATGCAGAGTCCTAGAGGTTGCTCTCTATCTTTCTAAGAGTTTCTTAGAAGCAGTTTCTGAAGCACTATAGCCTTTGGGAGTGACTGTGGTTTGCTTTTTGGGACAGATGTCCAACTTGTGGTCTTTTATACTGCAATAGAGGCACAGGTTATTTTCAAGGCACTTTTTGTACTTGTTACTGGACAACTTGCCATTGTTGGCCAGCTTGGAGAAGAGATCCATCTGCAGAGAATTGGATTGTTTCTTAGGAGTGGGAGACAATATATTAGAAGAAGATAATTTGGCAGATAAAGCCACTGGAGATATATTTGCCTTGTTCTAGGAGGCTATAACATTACCAGCAGAGGAAGCTTTATATTGCTTCTAAGAGTGAGACTCAAGAGTCTTCTTTTCTACCTACTTTTCACAATGGAGTTCACAGTTGTGTTTTCAGTAGTGGTAATCAATAGTCATTATGAAAGTATATATATCTTGGAACAAGATAGGTTTTTCTTGTATCCAGATAGAGATAGTGTTCTAAATCTGATTGAGGAGCCCCTGGTAATAGCAGTGGCATACAACACTATTCCACCAGCCTAATTGGGAGGCATAGTGTATAAAATCCATATTGTAAGTGGAAATCTTATTACCAGGCTTTATGTAGAAATTATTCAGTATGATAGCTGCTTTACCAACAAGGTCTGAAAGACCAAAGTGTTGATGTAGCTTGTCAACAAAAATATTCCAGTTAAAGAACCAGTTTTGTAGGATACCCTGGTCTTCCTGGTTAAGACCTATCTCAAAACAATTCTGGGCAACTCCAGTGAGATAGGTCATTGCAAAGATGATTTTTACAATGTTCATGTCAAATTGTGTAGGATTAGTATGGAAATAGAGACAACATTGAAATAGAAAATTATTGAGCTTGTTAGGCTCAGTACTGCTAAAATTATCAGAAATGTAGGCTTTAGTTTCCCTTGAA
The DNA here is from genome assembly GCA_022457215.2 of Leucocoprinus gongylophorus. Lineage (NCBI taxonomy): Eukaryota > Fungi > Basidiomycota > Agaricomycetes > Agaricales > Agaricaceae > Leucocoprinus > Leucocoprinus gongylophorus. The sequence continues at coordinate 16,491 of JAJOHK020000287.1, read as the reverse complement.
TTAGTATTAGAACTAGGAGTTTGATTAGCTATAAGAGTGTTTGCAAGTCAACCAAGTATATTAGCCAACTGCTCATTAGTATTATTGCTGTGATGGAGTTTTGACCATAAGCAAGTAGCAGAATTAGGTCTATTAGAAGTCAGATTAGTAGCAAGAGCATTCTCCCAATTAGAATTGTTGTTTGTAGGAATAATACTTGGGCTGTTAGGCTAGGAACAGACAAAACTGTCTGGACAGATTAAATAGTATGGATAAGAGACCTTAGAGATAATTAATCTCTTTGATAGGTGTGTCTTGAATGTTGTGGGGCATTTGGCAGATATGCCCTAGAGAGATTATTACTGAAATATAAGATTGTGTTGAAAGATATTCCAAGTAGTGAGACCAGAGTTGACCCTGAATGGGTTGAAGATTTATGATAAGAGAAAGCTATTAGACTTTGAAGTGTGAAAAAGTTGTTTTGTAGATAGAACTGCTCAGAAGCAATAGTAGACTTGAAAGTCTATAGGGTTGGCTCAGTAATATGTGGAGTGTATAAACTCTGTGCTTGGTAATGTAAACTTGTGGAACAATCTTGGCTTCAACTTATATGCTATACTATCTATCTACTGTATGGTCACAACTTCAGATAAATGGATAAAATCTGAGATGGAAGTAAGTGCTGATTTGGTGTATTACTGTTGAATACTAAAGATTAAGTTCAATAAGAATTATCTTTGTCAATTATCAGACTAGCAAGTTACAATGTAACTACTAGTCTTATATATGAGTAGGAGATATAAGAGATACTTAGAATTTAGTGATATAGCCCCTATTGCCTCAAGCAGAAGTTTCAGTAGTGAGATACTGATAGGAGTAAGATAGGAGTATCTCCATTATGGAAGACTAGATATTCAGATTGTTGTATCACCATTGCAGAAATATACTACAAAAAGGATAGCCATCATGGAAAATAGGCTTGTATAATGGATATTTGAGGTGTAGTATCACCATAGAAATATATCTTCCAAACAAGTGGACTTAGCATATGATACTGTAACTACCTATGAGTTTATTGAATAGCTCAAGAAGAAAATTATAGAACAGATACAAAATACAGATCTAGAAGAGATCTATTAGCTGTTGGGAATAGAGATAATAAAAAACAGGGCTAAAGGTATAATTTTCTTATTACAATGTTTATATATTAATGCTTCCTTACAAAAATTTGGATTTGAGAATATAAAACTACTCAGTATCTTAAAGAATCTCTCTACTTGGCTCATATCTGATCAGTTATTCAAGTCAACTACTGAAATTGCTTACATGGCCAAGATTCTATGTCAAAAAGTCATTGGCAAACTAATGTATGTAGCCATAGGTACACAACCAGATATTTTTTATATAGTTCAAGTTCTCTTACACTTCATGAAGATATCGATATCTGGTGAGACTCATTAAGAAGTAGGAAAATGTGTTTTTTATTATTTCAAAAGAACTCATAACTTATAGCTTATTTATGGTAGTCATGGAAACTTACTCAAATGTTTTACTGATACAAATAGAAATATGGCTGTCATAGTATACTTGAACCCCTATATTTTATTTTGATTTTATTTTTATTTTCTTTTATTTTTTGTTTCTTTTATTTCTTGGAAAATGAAGAGATATATGACTGTGGTCACATGATGTATCACATGACAACTATGTCATAAGCCTAGAATATCATAGAAAGAACTAGAAGAAATAACATCAAGATATATGTATACAGTATGCTGATCTCATAGTATACTCATGGATAACACATAGATCTTAGGATAGGGTTATTTATTATTAGCATAGACCATGTGTAAGTAGTATATATAGTATATAAATGTATTGGGGACTCCTTTTTGAGTTCTCTTGTGATCTCTATAAGATACTTTGTTTTTCAGTTTGCTTAAGTGGTCTATTAGTCATCTTGACTAGTGATTGCCACAACAATAGCTAAGAACTGGCATGCCACTTCCAGATATGCTTTCATAATAAATGAAAGATACTATCTTATGAAGTACAAAGAAACAAGAGCCAGTTACACTCTTTACTACTGAATCAGAATATGTATGTGCTATATACACTACTAAGAAAGCTTTATGGCTTTGCTCTCTTATTTCTCAGATTTTTCAAACCCAACTCAACATTACCACCCTCTTCTCTGACAACCAGTCTGTTATTACACTTGTTACTGATTATCAATATCATTCCCACACCAAATATATTAATGTATACTATCATTTCATCTGTTGGGTTGTCAAAGAAGGTCAAATTCAACTCATATATTGTCCCACTATGGATATAGTTACTAATATATTTATGAAGACACTTTCATCTCCCAAAGTCAAGTACTTTGCAAGTGCACTTGATCTTGGTACAGCTTGAGGGGAAGTATAGAAAAATACAAGCATACATTGAGATATTGTACTATGCCACTACATCATGTGCTTGTTTTGTGTTATCTTGTACTGTTCTGAGCAATTGTTCTTATTTTATATATGTATTGTTCAGTTCATAGTATAAATATTAGACTTTTGCAGATATTCACCTTAGTTCTTATCTATATTGTGAGTAACTGAGATGAGCCAGTTGATTATTCCTTTGTATTAATTCAGACTCACACTCCTGTAGTCTTCTAATTACTACAGGTCAATACAGAGTTCTCATCTGTATTGCAAGTGACTAAGTCTTCTAATTACTATATTACAGATATTTACCTTATATATAAAATACTATAAAACACATGTTATAGTTTGGTTTATTTTCAATCATTAACTGCCATACTTTATCTTTTCTTCATGTTATATTAGTCAGTGTCTCATATGATAGCAGAGGCTTCCTTATGTTTGCCTTGTATTCTGCTTATATTTCTCTCATTGTATACTCATGGATGTCTTACTATTTACTTGTAGTCATTAGGTATATAGAGTAGTAGATTCCAGCTTGTATTTTTATGCTTTACTAACTGATTATTTCTTCTCCCTTACTCAAGTCTTTGCCTAAGTTGCAATCTGAGCTAAGCTTAGAATTATAACAAAAATAACTAAGTCTACTCTAAGGATTTCTAATATCATTCTCTCTTCAAGATTTTTCCTATGGAGAAATAAACTTCTAGTTCTGCCAGTTTCTATCTAACTTTCTCAGATACTCCTCTTTAAACTTTCCATAATCTTATCCATACAACATTTTTGCCATATACTTTTCTGGCAATTCTCCCTTTCCAAAGTTTTCATCTCCCATTTTATCTATTTTTTCTTGTTTTCTTACTTCTACACTCAGCCTCCCTTCAAATTCTGCCACTGTCTCCTTTGCATTCTCTAAATTAATCTTTCTTTTCTAGGTATTATGCTCTACTGTAAAGCTCTTCTATCTAACCAAGTACTTTACACATTCTCATATTATTCTTTTGTTAAGAATTTTCTCTACTTTCCACTCCTCTTTTTCATCTATCTCCACTGACTTTGGTTGTTAGATTGAAGATAGTGAACTCTATTTATTCTTATTTCTTTTCTTATTTTCATTTCCTTTTTCATTTATTTTTCTATTTTAAACTTAGGGTTATGATGTTATATGTGACTGTCACACATCACATGATACTGTCACACAATTATATATCACAGAGAGGAATGTCTTATTAACACTGGCAGTCTTAGCTTTATTACATTAGCTGACATCACTTCTTCTATTATATAAGGACTAACATATTGTTCTATTAACTTTCTTGCTGGCCTCCTCTTAAACACTGATTTCTTAATACTCAACATATTAGATGTAGTTCATACCTCATTATCTGAGATCTAATAAGGTCTTTTAAAAGTCCAAATAAGTTGTTTATGTATTATTCAAGAACATAGAAGATAGAATTAGAATGACTTTCAGCTTCAACTTATATACTGTATTTCTACAAGTTGCACTGGTCACATATTTTGAAAGAGGACTTGATAAACTTAGAGATAGGGCTGCCAGAAGGTGGAAAGGTATGTTGTCACTAATACTTAGTTTTGGTTAATTTTCAGAATAAGCTATTACAGTGTAAACTACTAGTTTATATACTAGATATACTACATAGAGTAGTTATTTGGAATGAAACTGCTAAGTAAGTTACCCTGGTTACTAGTAATCTTTGGATGTCAGAGAATGGAGGTTTATGAAGTTAGCAAGGGTCCAGCAAGAATATCCAAGATGGAATGGAGAGATGTAATCTGTACTAGCAGAGATTAGAGATGTAAATGAGAAAGGAGGCATTATCTATAGGTTGGGATGGATGTGGCTAGATTGGGATGTGATATAACATTATTCTTCTTTCATTTCTCTGTCTCTTTTTATTCTTCATCTTCTTGTTTCTTCATTTTCTCCTATTTTTCCTTTATGCTGTTCTCTTTTTCTTCTATATCTTTTCATTCTTTCCACAAACTCTGTTGTTTTTTTTTTTACTTTTTCTTTCTTCAAATATTCACTTTTATCTGCAACTCTTGTTAAAGACAGTTCATACCTCAGGATGTAAGATTTATAACAGACTCTTAGAAGATAAATGAGTAGTATACTCAATTTGGAACATGTAAAACATATTCTTTTATGTTTCTTCTGAAGATAATTCCTTACTTGATATATTATACAGACAATAAACTTAGATTTCTCCTAGAGCATGAACTCCATGATAACTTTGTATTTCTGCCAAGCTTTTTTAACAGCAGAACAGGATTTTCCCAAAAAAACTCAGTATAGTCTGGTAATCTAGGATTATCTACTCTTATATCTCAGCCTCTCACCTTTTTTTACCTTTCAAACAATATCTGTTGTGTGTGACTACTTTATGAACTCTATCAATACTAATAAAGCTCTAGTGCTCTTTAAGCATCATATTTGAGAGGTAGCTGAGCAACAACATACCTCAGAAGTTTCTACTAATAACATTCTCACTAGTCTCATGAGTTAATTTTGAAATTTATGAATTTCAATATCAAACTCTACTTCTATATATATGGGTATTCTCTCTCCCCAGCCACTATCTAGACTTTAATCTCCTATTGAAACCCTGGCATCTATAGCTATCTTCTGCCACTCCAAACCTAATATATCTTTATCAATGGACTTTGATAGAGATTACTAAGTGGGTTGTACTTTTTTCAATACCTACTTTCTATATATCTGATTATCTACAGACCAATTTGCTTACAACTAGAACAAGATTCTTTAGACTTTATTATTCTTTAGAAGTGACAGTATCAAAATAAACAGAGAAAAATTTAAGAAGTCTATTACTGGGACCTTTTCTACCACATTATAGCCTAAGTTTGAGCAACTCTTTTAGGACCACTTTTTTATTATCACTGCTACTGCTGAAGCAGTTAACAAGTTATAAGAGACATTATATTATTAAGAGAGTTAAGTAATAGAGAACTATTTAGATGAGCTCTAAATCTTGATATCTAAAGCTAACTACACTGATGTTTGTTAGATACAGTTCTCATCTTGTTATCTGAGATATATTAGTGGGTTCTTAGAAGTTATATAAACAAGTATACATTATCCAGATATGTAAAACATGGATATCAAAACAACCTTTGGCTTCAGCTTATATGCTACATCTTTACTAGTCATACTGGTTATATATTTCAGAAGTACTACTTAAAAGAATTTGTGGAAAATAAGTTTACCAGAAGATAGTAATATATGATGCTAATACTAGAAGATAGTATTAGTTTTGATCAATTTTCAGAATAAGAATTTATAATATAATTACTAGCTTATATATTAAGTATTTTATATAAGATAGTTATTTAAGAATGGAGATTGTAAGCAAGTTACTGTTAGACTTGAAGACAGTGGACTTGTTTCATTTCTATCTTTCTCCTATTATTTAAGTTTCTCTTATTTTTCTATTTTAATTCTTCTCTATTTCTTCCTTATTTTGGATTTAGTAAAAGAGATAATGTAATGTCACATATGATTGTTATAACAATCACAAGTAATATGATGAGGTGTGATACCTGTCACATGTCACTATCACTATCACAACATCATATGATATTTAAAAGAATCTAAAAATATGATATGATAACAGAGTAGACTTATCTATATTAGAAACTTCACTAAGTTCTCTTATCTTAACCAATACAAAGTTTCTTTTTAGTTCCAATACTTAAACTTAAGTCATAATAGTTACTTTGGGTCTGAATAGTCCTCAAATGTCAGAGTAGAGATCTATAGAGTTGTTGGGAAATTTAGTAAGAAAGTTAAATAGAAAAAAGAGAAGCAATCTATACCAAAAAAGATTTGGGAGTGCAAATATGTTATAGCTTGAACATATGGACAGACTTTAGGGTTAGGGTTAGGACAGAGTAAAGATATGGTAGTAGTATTCTATTAGTCTATAACGGAAGAAGAAAGATAGAAGATAGGCACGTGACCTGGAAGTCATGTGATAGAAGTTTAGAGCGGTCTGGAAGAACTTAGGGTCTAGAAGGATCGGGAAGAGTCTAGAAGGAGTTAGGGTTAGAAATGACGTCAAGGAACATGGGTTCCTCATGGTGTACACATAGTGTGCACATGTACAGCAGAGATTAAAGATATGACGTCAGGGCACATGTATGAAGCATGGTGGCCTTAAGGAAAACACATATGGATGAGTAATAGGACATGAGGATAATGCATGGACATTAGGGCAGGAGTAATATTGTTGTAGCACGGACCACATATAATTTATATAAATAGAGGAGCAATGCAGTAAGAGCTCCTTGTCGAGTTCTCTTGTAATTCCCCCATTTGTTACTTGATAGCCCATTGGAGAGCTTTGCTAGTTGTGAGATCATTTGTCCTTGAGTGATGAGTGGTTGCTACAACACAAGTCCGCCTTCTATGGTGGCCACCTTTCTCGCAACATATCCTATGGTGGTGCTGCAATCATCCAGGTATTCCGTCTTCCACAGTGGAGATACTCTTATCCAACTTGATCTTCCATAACAGAGTTATTCCTGTTAGTGTCTCAATACTAAAATCTCTGCTTGGGGTAATAGGGTTACTACTACTGAAACCTCAAGCATCTCTTATACTATCAGTTTGTATATAAGACTAGTAGTTACACTGTAACTTGCTAGTCTGATAATTGACAAAGATAATCTCTTATTGAACTCAATCTCTGGTATTCAATGGCAACATACCAATTAGCACTCACTTCCATCTCAGACTTCTTCCCATTATCTGAAGTTGTGACCATATAGCAGACAGACAGCACAGCACATAAGCTGAAGCCAAGGTCATTCCAAAAGTCCATCTTGTGGACTTCCACCCCAGTATGAACTGTGCCTGACAGTATTATCAGACTCCCAAGTCTGCTATTGCTTCTGAACAGTTCCACCTACAATTCAACCTTACAAATTTGTACTTCAAAGTCCAAATGGCTTCATCTCACTATAACTCTTCAACTCTGGTCCCACCACTTGGAACACCCTTCAACACAATCTTGCGTTTCAGTGACCAGATGGTCTATCTGCCAAATGTGCCATAATATTCAAGACAAATCCATCAAAGAGACCATTTATCTCTGAGGTCTCCTTCCAGTACAATCTAACCTGGCTAGACAGTTTTGCCTATTCCTGGCCCAAGTATTATCCCTGCAGACAATGATCCTAATTGGGAGGATGCTTCCACTAATCCTAGTACTAACAATAATATAGCTAATAAACCCACATCTTTTCCTTGCTCATGGTCAAAACCCCATCGGAGCAATAATACTAATGAACAATTAGCTGAAGTACTTGGCCGACTTGCTAACACCCTTAATTCTAATCAGACTCCCAGATCCAATACTAATACAAGGGAAACTAAAGCCCACATTCCCAATACTTTCAGCAGCACTGGGCCTGATAAGCTCAATAATTTCCTGTTCCAATACTGTCTATATTTTGGTGCTAATCCAGCACAATTTGACATGGACATTGCAAAAATCAACTTTGCAATGACCTACCTTACTGGAGTAGCCCAGGACTAGTTTGAGGTGGGCCTCAACCAAGAAGACCAGGGCATTTTTCAAGACTGGCTCTCTGACTGGAACCTATTTGTGAATAAGCTACATCAACATTTTGGTCTCTTGGACCCTATTGGTGAAGTGGCCAATATGCTGGACAATCTCTACATGAAGCCCAGTGATAAGATTTCCACTTACAATGTGAACTTCATGTACTATGCCTCCTAATTAGGTTGAAGGAATAGTGTTCTGTGCCATTACTATTACCAAGAACTCCCCAATCAGATCCAGGATCCCATCTCTACCCGGGAACAAGGAAAACCCACCTCATTCCAGGATATGTATGCCTTAGCAATGACTATTAATTACTGCTACTAGGAATGAAACTGCGAATGCCACCATGCAAGGCAGGCAGGAAAAGAGGCCCTCGAGTCCCACTCCCAGAAGCAAGGAAAAGCTTCCACCTCCAGTTCTACCACAGCCTTCCAGAACAAGGCAAATATACCTCCGGCAGCCTCATCTACCAAGAATCCTTCCTCTAAGTTATCTCTGTCCCCTGCTTCCAAGAAGCAACCCAACACTCCACAGGTGGACCTCTCTTCCAAGCTGGCCAGCAATGGCAAGTTGACCAGTGATGAGCGCAAAAAGCATCTTGAAAACAATCTGTGCCTCTATTGTGGTGCAGAAGACCACAAGCTGGACTTCTGTTCCAAGAAGCAGACCATGGTCTCTCCTAAAGGCTGTGGTGCTTTAGCAACTGCTGATACTCTGGCAGCTGCTTCTGAAAAACCCTCAGAAAAATAAAGAGTGACCCCCAGGACTCTGCACAGACTGAGGGCCATGTTGAACTTTCCTGTGTAGCAATGAGTCTGATTCAGCTTAACACATCCGCTCTTTCCAATCCTCATTCACTTTTTGTTTCCCTTACTTCTCCCTTGATCCTTGGTCAGGATCATCTTAATAAAATTCTGTTCCAAGCTCTCATCAACTCCAGTTCTACTCACTGCTTTGTAGACTCTGAATTTATGGATACTCACTACCTGAAGACATCCACAACTCCTCTGATTGCTCTCCACTTGTTTGATGGTTCATCAAACAGCACTATCTCTGAAATTGCCAACTTGCCCATAATTTTTTCCACCAGTGATTGTATGAATCTGGACTTCTATGTCACTCTGCTTAATTCTTCCTACTCTTTGGTCCTTGGATACAACTGGCTTGCCTAACACAATCCACTGATTGACTGGATAAATAGGCTGATAAACTTCTGTCCATCTTTGCAGGAAAATCTTGCTCCTTCTTGTGTCACAGCCAACACACCATTGGCATCTCTATCCTTTTTGAACACCCCTCTACAATCATCAGACTCTGCAGTTTCTATACCTGCATCTGAGACCTCTGTGTCTAACTCCAAGTGACCTAACATCACTATCATTGGTGCTGCAGCATTCTTGCACACATCAAAACTTCCGGGCTCCAACAATTTCAAACTCTGTCTTCATTCTTTGGACATTCAAGCTAACTTGGCAAAACTTGCAAAAGCTCCTGATCTGTCCAAAATTCCTTCCAAGTATCATGAATTTGCTGGCATTTTCAGCAAAACTAAAGCTGAAGTTCTCGCTCCTCATCATCCTTATAACCTCAAAATCAATCTGGAAGAGGGTGCTCAACCTTCAATTGGCTCTATATACTCTCTTTCAGTATCTGAACAGGAGGCTCTGAAGGAATTCATTGAGGAAAATCTTAATATGGGTTTCATCTGACCAACCTCATCTCCACACAGTGTACCAGTCTTATTTGTTAAAAAGAAAGATAGTTCACTGCATCTTTGTGTTGACTTCCATGGTCTTAACTACATCTCCAAGAAGAATTACTATCCACTTCTGCTTATCTCCGATCTACTGAACTCACCTCGCAAAGCTTGGGTCTACTCAAAGATAGATCTTTGCCATGCTTACCATTTGGTTTGCATCTCTGATGGTAATGAATGGAAGACTGCCTTTAGAACACATTATAGATCATTTAAATGGTCTGTAATACCCTTCAGCCTTACCAATGCTTCTGCAGCCTTCCAGCAATTCATGAATGACATTTTCTCTGACCTTTTGGATGTCTATGTTGTAATCTATCTAGATGATATACTTATCTACTCGAATAACATGTCCAAACATCACCAACATGTGAAAGAATTACTTAAGTGTCTCTGCAAGGCTGGTCTTTATGCCAAAGCAGAGAAATGTAAATTCCACTCCAAGTCAGTAGAGTATCTGGGATACATCCTTTCTCCTTCTGGCCTTACCATGTCCGACGACAAAGTAAAGATTATCCAAGACTAGCTGGAACCCAAGAAAGTTAAGGATATTGAATCCTTCTTAGGTTTCGCAAACTTTTACTGCCAGTTTATCTTCAACTACTCAGACATTGTTATTCCATTGACACATCTCATCTGGAAGAACATTCCTTGGAAGTTCGACTCTTTATGTTGAGATGCTTTCAACTCTCTCAAGAAAGCATTTACCTCTGCTTCTATCCTTACTCATTGGATTCCCAATGCTCAACTCATTGTGGAAACTGATGCTTTGGACTATGCTCTCACTGCAATTCTCTCCATTGTTAACAAAGATAATGAAGTTCACCCAGTTGCTTTTTACTCTCACACTTTTACTGTAGCAAAGTTGAACTATGACACACATGACAAGGAATTGCTTGCCATCTTCAAAGCTTTCAAGATTTGGTGATACTATTTGAAAGGTCTGGCCTATCCCATCAACGTTGTTATAGATCATAAGAACCTTGAGTATTTTTCTACTACCAAAATATTGACCCAGAGACAAGCACGGTAGTCTGAGTACCTCTCCCAGTTCAATCTTATTATCAGGTTCCACCCTGGTCATCTCAGCACTAAACTGGATACTCTCACTAAACGATGGGATATCTATCCTAAAGGGGGGAATACTAGCTATGCCACAGTCAACTCTCACAGCTTCAAGCCTATCTTCACTCAAAAACAGCTTGCAGCCTCCATATAAGCTACCGTCCTTTTTTTCCTTCTCTCCATGTAGCTACAGTTGTGGATCTGGACACCCTACATCAAGACATCCTCTCAGCTCTCCCTAGTAACCCAATTGCTACAAAACACATCTCTACAGATGGCTGGTAGTCTACAGACCCAAATGGTCTACTCCTCCTCAACAACAGAATTTATATACCATCTGCTGATAACCTCTGCACACACATTCTCCAGTACAATCATGATCACATCCTTGCTGGACATTTTGGTCAAAATAAAACACTAGAATTAGTCTACTACAGATACTCCTGGCCTAGCCTCTGTACTAATGTATAACAATTCTACAAGTTCTGTGTCACTTGTATGCAATCCAAGCCACAACATCACAAGCTTTACAGATCTCTCAAACAACTCCCCATTTCTGAGCAACCATGAAATTCCATTTCTATAGACTTCATCAAGAAACTTCTGTCATCCTCCAAGTTTGACACTATCTTGGTCATAGTTGACTAGCTCACCAAGCAGGTGATCTTTATTCCTGCCCATGACACCATCACATTTGTGGACTTAGCATGTCTGTTCATTCTTTATGTGTTCTCCAAACACAGTGTTTCTTCCCATGTCACCTCCAACAGACACTTGGAGTTTATGTCAAACTTCTTCCAATCTTTAGACACTGCTCTTGACATGCAGCTTCACTTCACTTCAGGTTATCATCCTGAATGTGATGGACAAACCAAATACATGAATTAGACTCTCGAGCAATACCTCCATGTATATTGTAACTACCAGTAAGACAACTGGTCCAAACTCTTACCTCTCGCAGAGTTTGCCTACAATAATGCACTGAGTGCTACTACTGGTGTTTCTCCTTTCTTCGCTAATAAGGAATATCATCTAAACATCACTGTTCACCCCAAATGTGATATTGCTTTCTCCAGAGTCTACAACTTTGCCATAGATCTCGATGAATTACAGAGTACTCTCAAATCTGAAATCTCTGCAGCCCAACAGCATTATCAAAAATCTGCTGATGCACAACATTCCCCCACTCCTGATTTTAAAGTAGGTGACAAAGACTTTGTCAAGGCTCAATTCTTCTGAACTACCTGGCCTTCAAAGAAACTCTCCAAAAAATATCTCAGACCCTACAAAATCATCTCTCAGCCTGGCACTCTATCATTCACTCTCCATCTTCCAGAGTCTATATATTCTGTTCACCTAGTTTTCCATGTGTCCATGCTTGAACCCACCACATCCAACACTTTCTCTAAGAGAATACAACCAGCCTCTGCTCTAGTTATAATTGATAGAGAACCCAAATATGAAATTTCCTGGATAGTGGATTCTAAAATTGATTGCCAATAGGCATGCAAACTCCTGTACAAGATGATCTGGCTAGAGTATGAAGACACTAGAGACAAATCTGAATGAATTCCTATATCTGAACTCACTTATGCCACTGACTTGGTATCCAATTTCCACATTGCATATTCCACCAAGCCCAGTCCTCTCCCTTTGTCCTAATCATGCTATTGCACTTGTCCTCTGCCTCCATGCATTTTCCAACAGGAATTTCCTTCATTAATTCCTTAGTATATTCTATCTGCTTATTTTCATTAACCTGCAGCTTCCATGCACTTTTCAGGGTTTCTTCTCAAAACTTCAAACTTCTTTTCATTTTAATTCTTGTTTTTCTTACTCACATATTTAATTTACAGAAAATGAAAATTCTATTAAAGAAAAAACAAGAAACTGCTAATCTAACAGGAGGCGGACGACGGAGTTCTCTCCTCCTGACTTTCTCTGGGGCTATCTTCAGACACCCTCTCATCATCTCTGTTCTCCTTCTTCTTGTTTTCTCCTTCCAAGCCTCATCTCCACTCCATTGCAGCTCCAATCCTCTCTAACTAGGCTGTGCTCCTCTTCTGACCCTTCACTAAGTTCTAGAGAGACTTTCCAACTCCTCGGTACTCCTCCACAAGTTCTTGGAGTGCCTTTTCAATAGCACTTAGAACTCCACCATGAATAGGGATTGTAGCCAAAAGGTTGGTACTGATGTGGAGTTTGTACTGCTGCTTGAGAGTAATACACCTAACACATATAAGAAATCAGCTATGAAGAAAAAATTATTAGAAAAAGTAATAATAATAATAATAATAATAATAATAATAGTTACTTACTTTGAGTAGTAAACCAGGCAATTCTGCCCAGTACATACACACCTTTCACAGGGGTTAGTACTCCCCATCTTGACTGCAGCACCCTTGTGGTACTTTCCTAGTTACTTTCCTCTAGCTTTCTTGGAGGGCTGTTTCCCCTCCTTGTCCCCGGAAGTGACTCCCTTGTACTTAGATCCCATAACCTGGGATCCCTCAGTGCCCTCCAATAAAGCAGCATCTTCCTCTAACATTCTCTTTTTTTCTTTTTCTTCTTCTTCTCTACAACCCTCTTCCTCTTGGCTTCCTCCCTGACCTTTGCCTCTACTTTTCTCCTTGCTTTTTGAGCTGTGCACTCAGCCTGATGTAACTTTGCCACCTCTTTTAGTTGAAGTAGGAGCTGTTACTATTCCTTGTTATAGTATGAAAGTATGAACAGACTTGAACTAGGGTTAGGGTTAGGATCTTAGATAATTATTAGTCTACAACAGAAGAGAGATAGGAGATAAGCACGTGACCTGGAAGTCATGTGACAGAGTCTAGAGCAGTCTGGAAGGACTTAGGGTCTAGAAGGATCAGGAAGAGTCTAGAGATGGAGCTAGGGTTAGGAGTGACGTCAAGAGACAAGAGTTCCTCATGGTGCACACATGGTGTATGCATGTACAATGGAGATTAAGAGTGATGACATAGGACAATGGAGTAGGGTAGAGGGTATGACGTCAGGGCACATGTAGGAAGTATAATGGCCTTATGGAAAACACATGTGGATGAGTAATAGGACATGAGGACAGAGCATGGACTTTAGGGTTGGTTATATAATGTTGTAGCATGGACCAGGACAGAACAGTATATATAGTGGTAGATAGAGTAAGAGCTCCTTATCGAGTTCTCTTGTATCAACCTGGTATAAGGTTTATTCTCATTACCAACTCTAAGGTTTTGAGTCTACAACACTCCTCATATCTCTGCTTTTCAAGCACTTCAGCATCATTTTGTGGAATGTCAGAGTAGATAGGAAAAAACATAGTGATATAAGGACAAAGACAAAAACTTCCTTTTTGATTTATGTATTGTTGATCTAGGTACCATCATGGGATTTTCAGATAAACTCAATAGAACTTTGAAAGCTCAGTCCTAAGAAGGGAATACTGTCATATACAAGTCCACCTATCTGGAAATTACATCTCTGTGGTAATATCATCTCCCAATTATACAAGCCTATCTTCTATGGCAGAGATACTTCTATTCAACTTAGTCTTCTATGATGGAGTTACTCCTGTCAGTATCTCAATACTGAAATCTCTGCTCGGGGTAATAGGGGCTATCCTACTGAAACCCCATACATCTTCTATAGTAGGAGCTCATATATAAGACTAGTAGTTACACTGTAATTTGCTAGTCTGATAATCAACAAAGATAACTTCTTATTGAACTTGATCTTGGATGTTTAACAATGACACACCAAATCAGTACTCACTCTTCTTTTGGACTTTTCTCTATCATCTGAAGTTGTAACCATGTAGTAGATAGACAGCACAGCATATAAGCTGAAGTCAAGGTCGTTCTACAAGTCTGCACATCTCCAAGTCTATCTTGCAGACTTTCACTCCTGGTGTGAACCATGTCTGACATAATAGTACTCTATAGCTTTCAGTTGTAGTACTATAACAAAGCTTCTCTTTACTACCTGCTTAATGTATTAAAGAAAATGCAATGTAGAGCAGCAATATGGATTGTGGAAGCTTTTTGTACTTTGCCTATGGATGGTATTGAAGCCATTGCTGGATTAATCCCCATCCATCTTCACTTGAAAAAACTGTATGACAGATTTCTTCTTAGAGGGTTTTCTCTCTCTCCAAATCACATTATGAAGTTGTTTATCACCCATGATAATCCCCAATCCCTTTTGTATCATTGAACCCTATCAACTAAACTTACTTCAAAGCAGTCACTACATCTTAAGAGCCCTCTCATTGACATGGACAATAGGTGTAATGAATTCTTCCCTTCTTTCTCTCTGTTAGATAAGGAATTTTCCCTAGGAAATTGTCTTCATGACATCTTTCCAAATCATGTTTCTTTTCACTGAAGATCCCAAGATGTCAAAGTTCAGATTCAAAAACTCAATAATGTTGTCATTGCTTCTTTATCAGATCCCTCATTGTACATTGTTGTCTTAGATGCAAGCATCAAAAATCAAGTTGCCACTTCTATATCACATATTCATTTGTTTGATTGGCTGGCAGTCAAAACACTTTATCAAGCTGTTAATATTTCTATCACAGAAGTGGAACTGTTTGCCATCAGATGTAGCATTAATCAAGCTGTTGGTATTCCAGACATCAAAAAAATCATTGTCATCACTGATTCACTGCATGCTGCAAGAAGGATTTTTGACCTGTCATCTCATCCTTACCAGCTACAATCTACTGCCATATCATGCAAACTTAGAGAGTTCTTCCAAAAAAACATCATTAACAGCATCAAATTCTGGGATTGTCCTAGCAAAGAAAACTGGTATCTACATTTGGCAGTCAACAAAGAGTCCAAGAGCTTCATGCTAACAGTGTGCTTCCCAAGTATGTCTTCTTGGGATTTTAGCAAAAAGCAAGTATGTAACAACATCATATCTCAGTGGAAGATGACTTTTCAAGCATCTGACCTTAAAGAAAAGAGTTTTCTAGAACTTCTGGATGGTGACTTAAATCCTCTTAGCCCCTTCTATATTAATGGGGGTCCATGGCTTCAATTTTTCAGCCACTCCAATTCACTTTGCACAAGAGCTACCAGAGCAATTGTCAATTATGCTCCAATCAGTGAATATAGACTCAGACTTTTCCCCAGAGAAAACTTTTCATGTCCATGTGGGGTATACTCTATTGAAACCCAACAACATATCTTGTATAAGTGCAAGAGGTTTAATAATTACTGGAATCCAACTATAGACACTATAGGTCACTTTACAATGTTCCTTGAACTTAATAGCGGGGCCTTTTCTTTCATGTCTTAGTTGGTTTTATTCCTTCTTATTTATTATTTTTTCTCCTTTTCTTTTTCTTTTTCCCTTGTCTTTTTCTTTTCTATCCTTTTCCTTTTTCTTTTCTCTATAGTGTTGATTCTGTCTGCCTGTACGTAGCTACTTCGTAGCTACCACGGTCTGCCATTGCGCTCCATGTAATAAATCGTTGATTATAAAATAAAAAAAAATAAAAAAATAAAAATCGGGCTACCTTACCTCATCAGCAGATCAATCACATTGTGTATGGCTAGTGAATCGCACCTCATATATGTTACATATGCTTGTCTTTCTCCTTTCTCTTCATGTGTTATCCATTCTACTATTT
>JAJOHK020000286.1:0-31336 GCA_022457215.2 Leucocoprinus gongylophorus | reverse complement strand
AGGAAGGTGATTTTGGGAATGCTGTGACATGCTAACCACAATCCTAAGATTAACTGAAGAACAGGAGAAGTAAAAATAATGAGGTATCCAGAAGAATATGGAAAACAATGGAGAACAAAGCAGAGAAAGTTGGGGTGGGAAAAACAAAGGAAAGAAGAAAAAAAAGAGGAGGAGGGGAAGAAAAGAAAAAAGAGAGAACAGAAAAGAAAAAACCAAAAAAGGAGAGAACAATAGAAGTAAAGAAAGTAGTAGAAGAGTAGGAGATTTGGGATAAGAAAGAAGAGGAAGCAAAATCTGAGGAAGAGATGAAAAAGCTAACACCAGAAAAGTTCCACAAGTGGATCCATATCTTTGACAAAAAAGCTAGTGAGAGAATACCCACCAGAAAATTATAGGATTATGCTATTGATATGAAGGAAGAATTTGTGCTGAGGAAGGGAAGATGTATCTATTATTGGGAGAAGAGAGAGAGGAGATGCATGAGTTCATATTTGAACAATTGAAGAAAGGGTATATTAGACTCTCAAAGTTGCCTCAAACAGCACTAGTGTTTTTTGTAGGAAAGAAGGATGGCAAGAAGTGTATGATACAGAACTATAGGTATTTAAATGAGTGGACTGTAAAAAATAATTATCCTTTATCTTTAATATCAGATATTGTAGAAAACATAGGTACAAAAAAGTATTTACAAAGATGAACTTATGGTGGGGCTATAATTATGTATGGATAAAGGAAAGAGATGAGTAGAAGGTAGTGTTCACTATACCAGAAGAGTCATTTGAGCTGACAGTAATATTCTTTGGACTTGCAAATTTACTAGCAACATTTCAGACCATAATAAACAAAATCCTATGGTATTTCATCAACATTGGGAAGGTGGTGGATTTTATAGATGATGTAATGATAGGGATGGAAACAGAGAAAGAATATGAGGAGATAGTAGAAGAGGTGGTTAGGAGGTTAGCAGAAAATAATTTGTATATAAAACCAGAAAAATGCTAAGTGAAAGGTTAAGAAAGTAGGTTTCTTAGAAGTAGTGATAGGACTAGAGAGAATTAAGATGGAAGAAGAGAAGGTGAAAGGTGTTTTGGACTGGTTGACTTTGAAAGGGGTAAAAGATATATAGAAGTTTTTAGAATTGGTAAACTATTATTGTTGATTTATCTAACATTTTACAGTAATAGTTAGACCATTACATAATAGTGAAGAAAGATCAGAAGTAGGAATGGACAGATAGACAAGAGGAAGTATTTAGGAAATTGAAGGAGAGATTCATAAAGAAACCAATGTTAGTAGCACCAGACTCAGACAAAAATATGAGAATGGAAGTAGATATGTTGGATTATGCTATGAAAGGAATGTTATCTATGGAGTGTGAGAATAGAAAATAGCAACCAATAGCTTTTCTCTCAAATCTCTAAATGAGACAAAGAGAAACTACAAGATTCATGACAAGGAAATGCTAGTGGTTATAAGAGAGTTAAAAAATTGGAGGTATTTATTAGAGGGTGCAAAGTTCAAGTTTGAGGTCTGGATAAACCATAAGAATTGAGAATATTTCATAAAAGTATAGAAATTGAACAAAAGACAAGCAGGATAGGCTCTTCATCTGTCAAGATTTGATTTCACCTTGAAACATGTTCTAGAAACAAAAATGAGGAAGATAAATAGATTGAGTAGAATATCAGACTAGAAAGTAGGCATAGAAAAGGATAATGAGAACCAAGTATTTATTAAGGACCACTGGACTCATAATTTATTAAAAGTAGTAATAGAAGAACCAGAGGTAGATATATTAGGAAAAATAAAAATAGCTAGGAGTAAGAATAAAAAAGTAGTTAGAGTAGTGGAGAAAATGAAGAAAGCAGGAGTGAAAGTATTGTGAAAAGAAGAATGGCAGGTAGAGGGAAAGTTGGTGTTAAAGGAAGGAAAAGTATATATACCAAAGGATATTGAGAGTGGAAATAATCCAGTTATACTATGACAATGAGAAATCAGAAAATTGAAGATGAAGTATCTTTTGATTCCATACCAGAAGTTATGGTCAAGGTGTGTGTTTCCTTGGTCAAGCTTAGAAAATGATTTAGAAGGGCAGTATGGAAATTAGGGAGATAGTTTGTTTAAATTATGAAAAACAGTAGTGGAAAGCAGTACCAGTAGCAGAACATGGAGGAAAGTGGAAAATGATGAAGTTGGTAATGAGGAATTATTGGTGACCAGGAGTAACAAGAGATATGAGAAAATACATGGAAGGATATGATATATGTTAGAGAATGAAGAATAGAATGGAGATACTAGTAGAGAAGTTGAAGTTGAGTGAGGTTCTGGAAAAACTGTAGATATAGATAAATTAGGTATGCTTTTTTATTGACTAGTCTATAAAGATAAGTCACACAATAATGAGAATATAGATATATCTGACAGTAGATTTTATTACAAAGTTACCATGAGTAGCTGGAAAAGATGCAATCCTAGTGGTCTACAATAGATTGTCCAAGATGACATATTTGGCAACCACTGAAAGAACATCAGCAAAAGAGTTGGTACAGTTGTTCAAGAATAATGTATGAAAGTTGCATAGGTTACCAGAGAGTATAGTGTCAGATAGGGGACTGCAGATTGTAGCAGAGATGACAAAGAAGTTGAATAGCATGTTAGGAATTGAGATAAAGCTATCAATATTATTCCATCCCCAAACATATGGACAGACAGAACACATGAATCAAGAATTGGAATAATATCTTAGATTCTTTGTGGATCATAGGCAAAAGAACTGGACAGAATGGTTAGCATCAGCAAATTTTGTAATTAATAACAAGGCACATTTAACAACTAAAGTGTCTCTGTTTATAGCAAACTATAGAAGAGAATTAATAATGGGGATAGATATTAGAAAGAGAGAAAGATGGAGAAAGTGATAGAGTTTGCAGAAAGGATGAAGAAGATGCAAGAGACAGCAGGAGCAGCATTAAAAAAAGCACAAGAGAAGATGAAGTGACAAGCAGATAGAGTAAGGAAAGAGACAGAAGTATGGAAAGTAGAAGATAAAGTTATATTGAGCACAAAAGATTTGGTATTCAAGGAATGGCTAGCAAAGAAATTAGTAAATTGATATGTTGGTCTATATGTCATTGATGAAGTAATATCTATTAATGTGGTCAAATTACAACTGCCAACTTTGATGAGAACTCACCTAGTAGTGAATATCAGTCAAGTAGTGTAATACAAGAAATAATGTCACAAACTTCATTCAGCTTGTATCTTCACAACCAGTAGACCAATTTTCACAAAATAAGTTGTACTGTAAAGCCCCAAATGAGGGCTATCTGCACGTAGATAAGATGTACAAAAGCAACAACAAACAACTGAGATATCAGGTCATTAGTAACTATAAAATCTTTGTTTGCTAATATCTCATGAACAACTGGACAGATTTGCACAATCAAACTTGCATTGGAAAGTGCTCATCAAACCATTCCTGGTGATATATGGTATATTATATGGCAATAAGTATTAATAGAGATACAAGCATATCAATGTAGTAACATAATTAATTACCTTCTAAAATTAGCCTGATAGCTGTTATGACAGATAACAGCTTCTATCAGGTATGAGTTTTGATCATGTGATGGAAACAGCTTGCACACAAACCATTACTCTTTTGTATATATATCTCTGTATTTGAGGATTAGACCTCAGACTTAACAACATTAATTTCCATCAATCTTTATCCTTTGTTATCTACATTGATCTTAATCATCATTGTCATTATTATTAAACTTCTGAATCACTCCTAAACCTCTGAGAGTGTACCCAAGGTTCAGATATCACAAATAAGTGAATAGTTCATTTTATGATAAACAAGTAGGTGGATAGAAAATAGAGAAGATGAAACCAGTAAAGGTAGAAAAGGCCAAAGAATGAGAAGTAGAAAGAATATTAAACAAAAAAAAAGTGAGAAGAGTAGTAAAGCATTTAGTGTGATGGAAGGGATTTATAGTAGAGTATAATAGTTGGAAAAGAGAATAAGATTTGGAGAATGCAAAGGAAATAATAGTAAAATTTGAGGAAAGGATAAATATAGAAATTAGAAAATAGGAAAAGTTGGATATAGAAGAAGAAAGAGACTTTAGAAGAGGGAGTTACTAGGGAAATATACAGTGAAGATATTGTATGGGTAGGATAATAGAAAATTTGAGAACAAGTACTTGAGAAAGTTGGAGAGAAATTAGGAAAAATAGAAGAGAAAGAATAAAACAGCATGGGGAGAAGGAACAAGTTTCTCTGGAGGAGAAATCTTGAAGGGAGGATAATGTTAAAATCATAAACAGTGGACTTTATTTTATTTTATTTTAATTTTATTTTTGATTTATCTTCTATTTTTAAACTTAGGATTAGAGTTTAGTATGATATCACATAATGTAACTTGGTGTCACATATCAGTCACAGTCACATTACAATCACATGTTATAATAAAAGATAGTAGAAGATTCTGGAAGAAATGATATCATATAATATATTATACATATGTTGACCTTAAGACTTACACATGGTTATTTAGGGTAGGCTAAAGTAGTAGAGCATGGACCATGAGCTATTAGTATATAAGGTAGACAATCCTATACAGAGTTTTCTATTAAGTTCTCTTATATTAACCTAATATAAGATTCTTTTTCTTGATTTACTCTAAGATCTTGAGTTTGTAATAATTATGCTAAATCCTGACCCTAAGTTAAAAAATAAAATAAAATAGAAATAAAATTAAAAATAAAATAAAAATGAGAAAATGGAGTTTATTATTCTTTTTTTTTTAAATCAACAATTTATTATACAAGACATGGTGATAGACTATAGTAGTTACAACATAACTACTTATATAAGAACTAGTAAGAAGGAAAAGAAAACAAAAATGAAAACAAAAAAGAGAAAAAATAACTAACTAAAGAAAAGTAGTGTTATGGAATGCTTTGGACATTAACAATTTTATTTTATTTTTTCTGATTTTATTTTTATTTTTATTTTTCTTTAAAAGGATAATGAAGAGGCACGTGACAATGAAGTCACATGACAGGTCACATGATGTGATGTCATAGGCCTAGAACATGGTAGAAAAAACTAGAAGATGACATTAGGGCACATGAAGCATGAAGTACACATGGTAGCCTTGAGTAAGACATAAGGTAGACATGAGGAGGAAGTATGGACATAAGGGTAGAGTTAATTATTAGTAGCATAGACCATGAACCTTTTGTATAAATAGGACTCTAATTAAGAAAAGGCTCCTTGTTGAGTTTTCTTGTGAAATTCTCACATTATAACTCTACTGAGAGATTTACTCGTTAGTGAGATTATTTGTCATTGTGATAAGTGGTTGCCACAACAAGTAGGACAAACCATCCTACTAAGTAATTTCTTTATGAAATAAGAAAGCACCTGGATTAAATTTGAGGAAATCTATAAGATGACTTAACAAAGTCCTATAAAATTTTCAGTATTTGTTATATCTTTTACATTCATAAAGAATATGTTATTAAGTTTTAATTAGATATAATTCACATAGGAAGCTGAAGTTCTCTCTCCTTAGATGGTATTCTCCTATAGGAGTATGATTTGTGATTGCTCTAGTAGCTCTTACACATAGAGAATTCAAGTGACCAAACTATTTAATCCAAGAACCCTCTTAAATATAAATGGGTTTGATCATGTAATATTCATTGTCTAGGAGCTCTAAGAAGTAGTTTTCTTTGAGGTTAGATACCTGAAATGTTATTTGCAAGATTCTGATAATGTCATCACTTTATTCTTTCTTGTTGAAATCCTACAATACTTTATAGGAAAGGATAGGAATGAAGTTGAATTTTTTTATGTATTTGTTAACTGATGTATGATAGAACCATTTAGCATTACTTGGACAGTCCCAGGAATTGATTGAATTCTGAGTGTTTTTATTGAAAAATGCCCTAAGATCATGAACTATAAATATCAATTGCAATTAATAAGGATAAATCATAGAATCAAAGATTCTCTTCACAAAATGAATAGCATTGGTGATGACAATGATATAGGATACTTCAAAAATTTGAATAGCTTGATTAATCCCACATCTGATGGCAAATAATTACACCTCAGTCAATGTAATGTTGGTAGTATGGTTTTCTTAATATCATTGCTGTAAGAATGAATATGTGAAATAGATGTGGCAATATTGTTTTTAATACTTGCATCTAAAACTACTATAATGGAAGTAGGATCCATTAAGGTATTTAAAAAGATTTTATCAATTTTATAAAGGTAGACCTCTTTGCTTTTCTTATATTTACAGATTGCTCAATAAAAAGAAAAATAACTAGGAAATTTATCAATTAATCTGAAATTAGGAGAGAACTTACAATTAAGAGAATCAAAAGAAGGCAAAATCCCATTAAGACAATTACTAGTACTAACTATGAAAATCTTGATTTTTTACTACTACTTGGTAGTTATATTTTTTAAAGAGAGGTAATGTGAGAGGGAGTTCTTAGTATGTCTCTTTTCTAATAGCATAGTGATCATGTGATTTGATGGTAGAGATGAGGTTCTAATTTAATGTCTATTACTGATTTTCTGAAGGTATAGGTAAATGGGAATTGTTATGAACTTAAATCCTTTGGGTTGGATAAAAGAACAAACTCTTGTATTAGAGTAGAACTCAATAAAGAGCTCTATACAAAGTAGACTACCTTATATACCTATTCAGATGGTCTATGCCAACTACTGTGTATCCTATCCTAAATAACCATGTGTAAAACATAAGGCCAACATATAGTATACATACTGTATAATGTCACTTCTTCTAAAATCTTCTACTTCTTTCTCTTATATCCCATGTTGTGACCACACCATCAGCTGTGACTGATATGACCAATCATCACTCTAACCATAATCCCAGAGTTCTAAAAATAGAAGATATAAATGAAAATGAAAAATGAAAAATTAAATTAAATTAAAGTCTATTGTTTTCACTTCTGACAGGAATGAGATTGGTAATGGCTTTAATATGTAGGCAATATATAAAAGGCACTAATAATCTAGATGGCTGCTCTTTATTATATGTTTCTGAGTTCTTTGAGAGGGTATGAAAATAGGACTTTATAAAAAAACTACAGAGAGAGTAGGAATAATACACATTCTATAAAGAAGTATTTTTTGATGAGAAATCAATTCTCACATCAAATTTTCCAGTATTTTCATATACTTTATGGTTAACAGAGCTTTATTGGAGTAAAAGCTAATATGCTGGTAAAAGGACATCTTCCTATTAAAGATAAAATCAAGGTATTCTTTGGTTGTAGGATACAACCTTCTATTATACTAAGGTCAAGAAGAAAACCTTGTTATAAGATGAGAAAGTGTGGACAGACTTTAGTAAGATAAAATAAGATATAGACATTAGTTATATTATTAGTCTACAATGAGAGAGAGAAGACATGTGACTTCCTAGTCACATGTCATTATGTCATAGGGCCTAGAGTAGTCTAGAAGGATCAGGAAGAGTCTAGAGATGGAGTAATGTCAAGGAATATGTTGATAGCATGGTTTCCTTATAGTGTACATATGGTGCATGCATGGATAACAGAGATGAAGAGTAGGGTTTAGGGTATGACATCAGGGCACATGTATATGGCATGCTAGCCTTGAGATAGATGTATGGTAGATGAGTAATAGAACATGAGGCAGATAAGTAATGGACATGAGGACAGGGCATGGACATTAGGGTAGGCATAAAGAAGTCATAGCATAGACCAAAAACACTTATATAAATAGTCAGTAGAATACTGTTGTAGTTCTCTGTTGAGTTCTCTTATGAAGTACACAACTTGTATTCCCCACTAGATATCTACCCTTGAGATTTACTTATAGTGCTGCTATTGGACTTTGTGTCTAGTGATTGCCACAACAGACCTCAGATTTCCCATGTTCAATAACAAGTCTAAACTAATTAAAAAGAGAAGAAATAATATTATAGCTACAAAAAAGAAAAGTATTTGTTTTTTCAAAAAATTTCTCCTGTGAAATGAAAAGACTATCATTTACAAAAGAAAGAAATGAGACAGGTATATTGAGATTTTTGGTTCTTTTTTCAAAAATGTGAAAAATGGGTAAAATATAAAAAGCAAAAAGAATAGAAGTGTTATAATAGATCTCTTATGTCTTCAATGTGGCTAGCTTATAGATTACAGATGTTGGGATTGCTTCTTAATGACTCAATAATCAGCTGCACCATATGTTGTCTCAGTTAGCACCCCATATAGTAGGCATGATTTTCTTATGTTTTCTTCATATACTATAACTTGTTTATCTCATTCATAATATATAGTCTCTAGGTATATATAGCTATAGATATACTCTTGTATTCTTATGCTTTACCAATTTTCTTATCTCTCACTCTTACTCAAATCTTTGCCTAAGTTGCAACCTAAGCTAAGCTTAAAGGTTATAACATTTGGTAAAGTATTGTCAGGTTCATCTTGTAAAAGAAAAGTGTATAGTGGTTAGGCCACTGGAACATTTATGGTTTTAGACTGTCAGAAAGACAAGCAATATTTGTGGCATAGCACACAGACAGCAGAATGGATCAATATCAAGGAAATAATATAGAGGTATTATCAGACCAGGACTGGGATGAGTTTGCTAGGGAACTCAAGATAATATTCAGTAACAAGAGCAAGACAGTATAGTAGATACCAAATGAAAGATCAAAATATTCAAGCAGGGCAAGAAGCACATTACTGATTTCATAATCAAATTTGAAGCATTAGTCATAAAGGCTGAAACCAATAATCTATATGTAATATTTTTGCTGAAGAAGAATGTCTATCTGGACATTATAAAAACAATACTGGGATATCTACCAATAGCAGTACTAGAAACACTTGGGAAATGGAAGGTAGTAGGGAAATGGAAGGTAGTAATTACCTCAGTAGAACAAGAACCTACAGAAGACAGACAAGATTACAAAACTGGAACAGATACTACATATGGAGGACAATGTATACCCATGAATATTGGGAAGGCTAGAGAAAATTTTGACAAAGATGGGAAACCTAGATACTTTAACTGCAATATATATGGATATATAGAAAAGGAATGTAGAAAGCCAAAGAAGAAATAAGATGGAAGAAAGTACTATAAATACAACAAAATAAGGCATATTGCCAAAGATTGCAGATCACAATAGAAAATAAAGAATAGCAATGTTCAAAAAGAATCTGATGAAGAAAGTGATAAGAAGCAGGAGGGTTTTGTTAGAGGTTTGGAGTAGGTACAATACAAAGAACCTCTGTACATAATAATTTCCAAAATCAATATATTATTCCAAATCAACAAAACAATAAAGAGAGAGAATTAAATGTGCAAACCAACATTAAAACCAAAGACAGAAAGAAACTACAGTTATAGGCATTAGTAGATTTAGAATGCACATACTGTTGTAGACTCAAAATCTTAGAGTTGGTTCAGAGACTAAACCTTATACCGGGTTGATACAAGAGAACTCAATAAGGAGCTCCTACTAATATCTACCACTATATATACTATCCTGTCCTAGTCTGTGCTACAACATTATATAACCAACTCTAAAGTCCATGCTCCGTCCTCATGTTCTATTACTCATCCACATGTGTTTTCCATAAGGCCACCATGCTTCCTACATGTGCTATGACATCATACCCTCTACCCTACTCTATTGTCCTACGTCATCACTCTTAATCTCCGAGTACATGCATACACCATGTGTGTACCATGAGGAACCCTTGTCCCTTGATGTCACTCCTAACCCTAACTCCTACTCTAGACTCTTCCCAATCCTTCTAGACCCTAAGTCCTTCCAGACTACTCTAGACTCTATCACATAACTTTCAGGTCACGTGCCTATCTCCTAACCCTTTGTCTGTTGTAGACTAATAATTACTTAAGGTCCTAACCCTAACCCTAAATGTCTGTCCACACTTTTCCAAACTATAACATATACACTGGAATCAACAAACAGCTAGTGAAGGAAGAAAATATCAAGATGGAACAAATAGACAGATTATTCAAGTTTTTGATATAGATGGAACAAAGAATGGAGAAGTTACATAATATGCACCACTGGAAGTTGATATAAATAGACACAAAGAAAACATCAATGTAGCAGTCATGGATTTAAACAGTACAGACATATTCTTAGGATATGACTAGTTGGTCAAGTATAACCCAGAAGTAAATTGAAACATAAGAACTATATGGTTTACAAGATATTCAAGAAACTACAGAACACAACACCAGGGCATATTATTCAGAAATAGGCAAATACAACCAATGGGTAACTAGAATAAAGAACACTAGGAAATAG
Organism: Leucocoprinus gongylophorus; assembly: GCA_022457215.2. NCBI lineage: Eukaryota > Fungi > Basidiomycota > Agaricomycetes > Agaricales > Agaricaceae > Leucocoprinus > Leucocoprinus gongylophorus. The sequence continues at coordinate 20,964 of JAJOHK020000286.1, read as the reverse complement.
AAAAGAAACTGGACCCAACAAATTCAGAGGATATTCTAGATTATATTCAACCATTCATTTACTTGTTCAACAAGAAGAAATTCAAGAAGTTACTGGAAAGAAGGAAATAAGACAACAAAATCAACTTAACAGAAGATACACTAAAGAAATTAAATGTAAAGGCCTATGCAATGACCATTAAGAAAGAAAAAGCATTAAACAAATAGTTAGACAAATAGTTACAAGCCAGATTAATTGTGGAATCAAGTTTAAGATATATGACACCATATTTCTATATTCCAAAAAAGGATGGGTTATTATGACTGGTACAATATTATCAAAAGTTGAACTAACATATGATAAAGAACAAGACTCTACTACTCTTAATTGGGGAAGTAATCAACAAGCTTAAAAAGGTGAAATACTTTAATAAGTTGGATTTTATCTGGGGATATAGCAACATACATATTAAAGAAGGCAATGAATAGAAAGCAGCATTCTTAACAAACAAAGGACTATTTAAACCCAAAGTGATATACTTCAGATTATGCAACTTACCAGAAATATTTCAAAGGATGCTGAATAGTATATTCTAGAAGCTACTACATGAATGGATACTGGCATACTACATAGATGACTTTGTGATATCTGCCAAAACAAAGAAGAAACTAGAAGAAAGAATAATACACTTTCTAAAAGTAGCAGAAAAACCTGTATTTCAAACAGTCAAAGTGCAATTTTGATGCTAATAAAATTCCCATTCTAGGAGTAGTAGTTGGACAAAGAGAGGTTCAAATGGAAAATGACAAGATCAAAGTAGTAAAGTAATAGAAAACTCCTACCAAGATAAAAAAAGTAGAAAGTTTCTTAGGATTTGCAAATTTCTACCAATATTTTATCAAGAACTTCAGTCACATGGTGAAACCTTTTAATGAGCTCAAAGAAAGAAAGAAATGGAAATAGAAAGAAGAATATTAGAAGGTATTCAAGAAACTCAAGGATAAAATTACAAATTAACTAGTACTTGTTCTACTAAAGAGGAAAGGAAAATTCAGGTTAGAAATGGATACATCAGAACATGCAATTGAAGGAGTCTTGTTCCAGAAACAGAAAGTAAAATGGAAGCCTATTGCATTCTTATCAAGAATGATACAACTAGCTGAAAGAAATTACAAAATTTACAACAAAGAATTACTCACAATAGTAAAAGTTTTGACAAAATAAAAGCAATATTTACTAGATATTACAGAGAAATTTGAAGTCTGAATAGATCATAAAAACCTCAAGTATTTCTGAGAACCACACAAGTTAAATAGATGACAAGCAAGATGGTATTTGAAGTTGCAAGACTATAACTTCATACTATAACATATTCTAGGAAAGATGAATACAAAAGCAGATGTACTGTCAATAAAAGATTAAGTAGATACAAAAGAAGACAACAAGGATGTCAAATTGCTCAAAGACAAGTTATAGACAAAAAAAGTGACTATAGAAGCAGAGGTGGTTATAATCTGAAGAAATCAAGTAGTAGAAGAAACCATACTATTGGAAGAAATCAGGAGAAACTAAACAAGAGAATAGAAAGTCCAAAAAGAATGGGAAAATAATGAAGGCCAAGCATGGGAAGACAATGGAATAGTCTACATAAATGGGAAGATCTATATTCTGAACAATTGGAAAATATAAGAGCAAATCCTATAAGAAAATTACAAACCAGCAGATATAAGACATCCAGGACATCAACAAATGCTTGAGTTAATCAAGAGAAACTACTGGTGGCCAGAAATCAAGAAGTATATTCAAAGATATATCAAATGCCAACAGAACAAAGTACAGTACATGAAAAAAGTAGAAGAACTCCATTCATTAGAAACACCAGAAGAACCTTAGTAAGAAATCAGCATCAACATTATAGAACCTTTACCAAAGTCAAATAAGCTAAATGCAATAGTAGTCATAGTAGATTGGTTTATGAAGATAATTAGGCTCAAAGTGACAATGATAATAGTATTATTAGAAGACATTGGCAAAATTTGTAGGGATAAAATCTGGAAATTACATGGAATACCACAAAAGGTTCTTAGTGACAGAGAATCTCAATTTGCATCCAACCTCATGAAAGATTTAACCAAGGCATTGGAAACCAAACAAATATTATTTATGGTATATTATCCTCAAACCAATGGTCAAACAGAATGAATTAACCAGAAGGTCAAAGTATTTCTACAACACTATGTGAATTACCAGCAAGATGATTGAACAGAATGGCTATTAGCAGCAGGATTTCAATACAACAATAAGAGACATGTAGCTATAGGATATACTCTATTTGAACTTAATTTTAGAAAACATCCATGGAAGAGGAACCTGATTATAAAGACAGAGTTGCCAAAATTGGAATATTTTCTTAAAGAACTACAAGGAAGCTGGGAGGTAGCAAAGAAGTTATAAAGAAACAATTTAATAAGAAAAGAAGAAATCCATAAGGACTGAAGGTTGAAGACAACATGTAGCTAGAAGCCAAGAATATCCAATTGAATCAACCCTCAAAGAAGTTAGACCAGGAAAGATACAGGCTTTTTAAGATCTCAAAGAACATTGGTCAAGAAACATTTCAGCTGGAACTACCAAAAGGATGGATAATTCACAACATGTTTAACAAAGATCTGCTGACAAAATGCAGAGAACCCCAGTTTAAAGAACAACATGTGGAACCAGCACCACCACCAGATATTGTTAATAAAGAAGAAGAGTATGAAGTGGAAGAAGTTAGAAATTATAGGAAATAAGGATATAGCATACAATTCTTAGTACATTTGAAGGGATATGGTAATGAGCATGATCAATGGATATCTGAAACAGGGTTACCACATGCAAAGGAAGCAATTCAAGACTATTGGATGAGAGTTTTGAGTTGAAACCTATAAAAAGAGGGGTAAAAAATCCAAAACAACATCTCAAAAGTATACCAATGACAAGAACTTATGTTCAAATAGCTCATCAATTCATCACTGCACCTACTTCCCCTAACCCATATGTTTCCCACACTATTAACAATATAAACTTAATTACCACATTAAATAATGACAGGAAGGATTAGATAAAGAAATACTACAAGATTATACAAAGAATTGAAATCATGGCAGACATCCAATGTCAATTAAAGAACATCATCACACTAGCAGATGTTGCCAACACTCAATTGGCAGAGATTGAAACAACAATCTTACAAGTAAGTGATGTATACAGAACACAAATAGCTAGTGATATTTTCAGCATATCTGAAGACTTACAAGATATAATTCAAGGAAATATGAAAAATCAAGTATATCATATCCAATCACTCTTAGCCAATGAATTGGACAGATATAAAGGCAAAAGAAAATTCTTATACAGACAATTATATAAAGGAAATACAAGATGTATACAAAATCAAACAGCCAGATCAAGAATAACTAATGATAGTTGACAAAGAAAAAAAAAAAGAAGACTGAGTATAAGATAAAGAGGTTTTCTTATACAAAACCTACAAAATATCATCAAAATACAGTAAATTCAAAATACCAGAACCAATATTTATCCAAGACAAAATCAATAATCTGGAAAAAACACATAAAGTTCTTACAATCACCAGTAAAGACAGTATTATTCTATCCACTACCACACTACAAACCTCTTCAACCAGAAAAAGAACAAGATGAACAATATTGGAATGAAATTGCTATTGAGTTCTTAAAATAAAAACATAATGTGGATACAACAAGACAAGGTTTTCTTATTGAAATGTATATGAGAGGACCACCACACAAACCCTACTTTATTACATTAACACTACAAGAGAAAATAATTATTGGACCAACCAAGAAAATGGTCATATCATATGTGGTTGGAGATTTAGTACTACTGGATTAGTTCATAAGGATATAAATACTAAAATAGAAATATTGTTATGATAGATTCCTTATGTCTTCAATGTGGCTAGCTTATAAATTACAGATGTTAGGGTTGCTTCTTAATGACTCAATGATCAGCTGCACTATATGTTATCTCAGTCAGCATCTCATATAGTAGGCATAATTTCCTTATGCTTTTCTCATGTACTATATATCATATTACAAACTCTAAAATATATCTAAGACATGTCTGACTTCAATACAACATCAAATCTCCATGGTTATTTGGCTTTATTTGTGCCCAAAACTCCATTGGAGGTTTGGTATTTTATAATAGACTTAATCCTATCAAAATTCCATGGTTGTTTGACTTTATTTGAGTCAAAATCCATAGTCATATTCATATATTTCTATTGCCTAATTATCTTCTTCAAACTCTGTAAAATTACTTAGACTTTATGTGGAGTTTACTCCTCTCCAAATCTGAACTCCTATGTAGTGTTTTATTACTGAAACACTCACTTGGAGATCTTTTTTAACTACTCCTTTTGTTATTTTATGTATTTAAGGCTGGTAATTACTTTGTAATAGCTAGCCTAATAATTGACTAAAGTTGATGCTAAATCTCCAGTGTCAATGATGATACACTTTATCCCTCTCCTTATAACTTCTTACAAGACCATCCTCTGAAATTGCAACCATGCAGCTTATAGAAGACATAATACATAAGTTAAGGCCAAGGTCATTCTAACAAGTCTGCATTACAAAGCTTATCATATGGAGTTTCTACACTCTGTGCATGTCCAAGCCAACTCTATGGACTTTCATCTTCAAGTATAAACTGCACCTAACACTATGACTTGTTTGCCTCATTTATAACATATGGTTTCTAGGTGTATATAGCTATAGATATACTCTTATATTCTTATGCTTTACCAATTGACTTCATCCCTTACTCTTACTTAAATCTTTGCCTGAGTTGCAGCCTAAGCCAAGCTTAAATATCATAATAAGAAGAAAGAGTGGAGCCCTGCCCTATACTTATATCAATACTAAAGAGAGGAGAAAATAATTGTTCTACAAATACTGAGTTTTCCTATGAATTAAATAATTAGAAAAGAAAAAGAAGATTCTTGAATCAAAACCAGCCTTATCCAGGATAAGTAGAAGAAGTTGGTGATTAAGTGATGGGAAAAACTAGGCAATATCAAAGATTAGTATGCTTGTTTGAAGACTTTTAACCCAACCTGAATAAATAAGATGTATAAGAGCCATTTTGTTGAGCTTGAGAATAATAATAGAAAAGGACATCTTGAAGTGAGATGGCCAGTGCCCTGTGTTGATGCAAGCATTAGTAATATTGATAATGTTAAGAAGACATCTATTGTCTTCTATGACAACTTTCAGATGTTTCCATGAAACATAATCTGGTCTAGGAGCAGACAAATTGTTATATTTATTAATGGCATTAGAACTCTTTCTTAGAGAAAAGTGGCCATTCCATAGTAGATTTTGATGGAATTTCATTTAACAGGCTAGGATTAACTTGATAGTTTTATACCAAGTTGAATATTTGGTGTAACATCTACCATAGATCATTAATTTCAATATAGGGATGTCTGTTATATTGTAATGCTTCAATTGCTAGCAATTTACACTTTTTAACTCAATTTATGAGGTCCCAAGGCATTTGGTTTTTTGATGTGATTTCTTGAATTTTGTCATTGAAAAATAAGTGTTTTGTCTTCTTGATAACACCTTTGAAAATCTTCCAGTCCTCAATCATCTTGGAGGATTTGTATCTGGTCAGTTCATCATGACATTTCTCATTCCACCATACTTTGAAATGTTTAGTGATATTGACACATTGCAAAAATTTATACCATATGGATTCTGAAATTCTCATATATTCTTAAATAATAAATTCAAGAGATTCTTTATCTAGTATACTTAAAGTGTTGATATTTCCTATTGTATTCTTGAGTTTTGAAATGAATTTTTCTTCTTTCTTGCTGTTTCTAATAATAGTGTGTCATTTATCTTAGATGAATTCTTCTATAATAGAGATATTGATAGTTAAAAGAGTATAGTTCAAAAGGTGCCAGAATTCAGATAAAATGTAATAGTTGTTGATTTCAATAGAATTTAGATGAAGAAACATAAGGTTGATGACTGAATTTGAGTCATTAGGGTTATTGGTGTAGTAAGTAGAAATCTGATGAATGGGAGAAGATATTTTAAGTTTGAAAGAATCAGCAATTTTGAAGAGAGAGTTACTATAAGTCAAGTGGAATAGATAAAAAGTGTTGTGGCAACCACTAGACACAAAGTCCAATAATCACACAAGCAAGTAAAGCTCTCAGTAGGCTATCAATATGGAGATTATAAGGAAACTTGATAAGGAGTCTCTGTTAGATTGCTACCCTATTTATATAACTTACACATAGTCTGTGCTATGAATAATTACTCCTGCCCTGATGTCCATGTGCTGTCCATGAGTGTACCATATGTACACTATGAGATAGCTATATAGTTAACATGCTCCTTAACATTATCTATCTAGACTACTCTAGCCTACTCTAGTCTGTTCTAGGCTTTTATGACATCACATTATGTGACATGTCATGTGACCACAGTGTCATGTGCCTCATCATCATCATCATCAATATAATAAAAGAAAAGTAAATCCAAAGTAAAATCCAATATAAAATCCTGAAGAATATATAAAGAATATTACCACTTCCCCCTTTACTGTATTATAACAAGAAGGATCTCATTCCCTATCTCTGATGTTAAAGTCTCTAGCCATGACAAGGACATTATGGACATTCACCTCAGTATTCTTGAGATATGTTAGGTGCGGCTTGCACTTGAAGATGAAAGTCTGTGGAGTTGGCTTGGACATGTACAAAGTTTAGAAACTCCTGCAATGAGCTCAGTGATGCAGACTTGCCAGAACAACCTTGGCCTCAACTTATGTGTTGTGCCTTCTACAAGCTGTGTGGTCGCAATTTCAGAGATTGGTCTTGTAAGGAGTTATAAGGAGGGGAGTAAAGCATGTCACCATTGACACTGGAGATTTAGTGTCAACTTTTAGTCGATTATCAGGCTAGCTACTACAAGGGGTCACTAGCCTTAAATACATAAAATAACAAAAGGAGTAACTAAAACAGATCTCTAAGCGAGTGTTTCATTAGTGAAACACTATATAGGAGTTTAGATTTGGAGAGGGGAAAACTCCATGTAAATTCCAAGTAAATTTGCGGAGTTTGAAGGAGATAATTAGGCAATGGATACAGATGAATATGACTGCAGATTTTGACTCAAATAAAGCAAAATAACCACAGACTTTTGGTGGAATTAAGTCTATTATAAAGTATCAAACTACTGACGGAGTTTTGGACACAAATAAAACCAAATATCTGTGGGGATTTGATGTTGTATTGAAGTTAAACATGTCTCAGACATGTTTTGGAGTTTGGGATATGACAAGATACTTCAAAGCTGCTTAATGGTTATCTGAATATATATTGATCATAAAGAAAATATTACTGTTATTAAAAAAGAGAACCAACTAATATTTCTATAATCAAAAATATCTCTTCTAAGAGAAAAACATATATAAGTGAGTTAAATATTGATATACATTAGTACTATTGGATGTTTATGATTGTTGGCTCATAATCTAAAGAAAGTTAACCAATCTAGATGATATAGAGTATCTACAACTTTGTTTCCTTCCTTACTAGAAGAACTTGGAATGGTTGAAATAAAAAACTATGGAGGTTCTTAAATGAAAAGAATATCAAATTTTTTTTTGTTTTCTAAAATAATATCAGTGAAAATTCTATTCTTTTGAACATTCTGAGAAAATAAGCAAATTTTTTTCAGAATCATAAAATTACCTTGTTCACAGCTAAGCAGATTGATTTACTTTTGTTTTTACAAAGCTCTTGGTATTTCTTGTCATGCCACTCTTTGTTGAGATAGTGTTTTTAGAAGAAACAGTTGATGGAGTTTGCTTGATAATCATCCTTACAATTAATACACTTGAAGCTGTATAAAGAATGGGAAATAGAAAAAAATATTAAATAAAAGGAAAATATGAGGAGTAGACAGGTATCTGGTGTATTAGAAGAGATTTATGGTGGAGAACAATACATGGGAGAAGGAGGAGGATCTAGGACATGTAAGGGAACTAATAGATGAGTTCAAAGGAAGATTAAGTGTGGAAGTAAGGCAATAGGAAGGGGTAGAACAGAAAACAAAACTGAATCTAGAGGCAGAAGAATTTAAAAGAATAGAGCTACCAGTGAAGTATATGGTAAAGCTGTTATATGAATGGGATGATGGGAAGTTTGAGAAAGAGTATCTAAGGAAGTTAGAAAGAAACTGGCAAAAATGTAAGTTAGTTTCTCTGGAGAAGAAACCTTAAGAGGAGGGTAATATCAAGATCACAAGAAGTGGACTTTGTTTTCTTTATTTTCTTTCTTATTTTTATTTTATTTTCTGATTTATTTCCCTATCTTCTATTTTTAGAACTTAGGGTGAGGGATAATCATATGACATAAGAAGAAAGGTGTAGAAGATACTAGAAGAATAATATCATACCATGTACACAATATATGTTAGCCTTAAAGTATACACATGGTCATTTAGGGTAGGCTAGAAGTACTTAGTGGAGACTAGGTGCATTTAGTATATAAGGTAGACAATCCTGTAAGAAGTTCCCTATTGAGTTCTCTTGTGTAAACCCTATACAAGGTTCTTTCTTTTGTCCAGCACTAAGGACTTAAGTTTGTAACAAAAGAGAGTAAAAGAAGCTCTTAGAAAAACAAATAATGATAAAAAGGAAGACAAATAGAAAACAAGAAGAAGTTATCAAGTACAAGAAATAAAATAAATGAATAGTATAAATATTAGCTTTGATTAACTACTCAAAAAGCTAGTCTTTAGGAGAGCCAATATTAAAGCAACTAAATAGAAACACAAAATGTTGTAAATTATTCTGCTTACTAAGTATTCATGCTACAATCAGTTGTATGAATAATATAGTAATTAATAGAAAGTTTTATATACAAAGTAGTCTACTTTATATATCTCTAGAAGTTAGTCTATATATATCTAATCTATCCTAAAGTTATGACTAAGTTTTTCTAATAGTCTCTATGATGTTTAACTAAGTTACATGAATGTGTGTGACTGTGACTGTGACATTTGTAACAGTCACATCCTTAGCTAAGTTTAAAGAAGAAAATAAGAAAACTAAACTATGAAAGAAAAGAGAAATTATAAAAAAAAGAAAAACAACTAAGTTGTTAGAGTTGTAAATAATCTTTTTTTTTCCTTCTCTCTCTTTAACCACTATCTTGCATGGTAGTGCCTATTTAGAGACATTGGGAATATATCATTTCATTCTTCAGCTTTTACTACTAGTACTTCAAATATGGCTTTGGTTTTTGATATTAATATGGCTGATGACTCTGTTGTTAGTAACATCATCTATAACAATAGTGACAAGAAAGACAAGGTGAGAGGTCATTCCTCTACATCTAGCATGCACAGTTTTAGATCTTTGTTAGTCTTCTCAGACAAAAGTACTGAGGAGTATATGATAAAGGTTCAATATGAAAGCAACAGCATAGATCAAGATAATTCTGTTGTTTCTTCTGACACCAGCTCAAATATGTGACCTCCAAGAGTCAAGAATCTCATGTCAGCAAGGTGGCTGACCTCTCTTCTAACACAAGAAAACAGCATGGACAAAATATTGTACCTGTTCTCAACAATAGTACTGTGGACAACAATGGAGAAGTATTCAATATTCAATTGAATTATGATATAAATCAGGCTCTGAACCCAGAATTGTGGGATGGAAAATTCAGAGCAGTCTCTCTTCATAAATCAATAGAGCATTTAGCCTCTGACATCAAAAATATCAAAGAATTGTTACAAAGGATGCAAAGGTTTATCCTGGATAAGGCAATTGATAGCAACAAGGCAAATGACATCAAAGATCTCAAAGGGATCAGCAAAGTGGCATGGAGGTTCATTTCGACCCTTTATGATTCTCATTGGGACAACCTTATAGTTAACGGTACTGACAGATCATTCAGGAATAATGTCAAATCCAAGTTCAGTCCCCAGACTATCAAGAAACCAACTAATCCTAAAGGTAAAAACACAGAAAATTTGTTCTATATGTCATCTCTTTCTCCTCCTATTCCAGCTAAAACCACCAAAGAGATTAATGAAATATTGAAATATTTCAAAAAAAATTCTACTAATAACCAAAAAAAATTACATGCTCAAGTATCAGCTAACTTGTCTAACTCTCCCAACATAGCTAGGGAAACTTTAAAAATTAAGGAGACCTTCCCAAATCTCCAAAACAAAACAATCAAAATAGTTCAGAAAATCATCAGTGGTAATGAAAAACCAAAACCAAGAATCAACATGACAACCAAGGAACTGTCGTGAAAACAGGTCATTATCCCCATAAATATCAATAGCACTAACAACTTCATCAAGGACTCAAGCATGCATGTTATTAATATTAACAGGGCTCTTAAGAACATCAAATTGAATATTATAGTGGACTTCATTCACATGGATAATAAGAGTATAGTTATTACAACTAACAATATCACTAGTTCCTCAGATCTCTAGGTAATAGAAAAATATGTCAAGAGTACAGTATACATTGAAACTGATCATGTGGAATCTCCAAGATTACTGCAATCTAAATTGTATCTGAAAATCATAGGCATTCTATACTTATCTAAACACACTAACTCTCATATCACCTCTGATAATGTTGAAAAAATTTCGAAGAGCAACCATATCTTCAATAACATTGTGTTGGCATTGAAACCCAGAATCATCAAAGTGTTCCCCAAATCAGACATGTCAATAATTTGGATCAATATCTGGGATGCTCAAAGCAGGTTCAAGGCCAAGTATCTTATCAATAGAAGATTTAATATAGGAAGTTTCATCACCACAATTCATAGTGCCAACATAAATCTAGACATACCACAGTTCAAAACTGTTGGAAATGGGGCCATTCTGCAAATGTCTCTAGAATTCAAGATGCCAAATGCGTAAAGTGTAATAGTCCTCATCAAACTATTCATCACCATGAATTTGTGTGGTGTTACTAGGCTAATGATAAAATTATCCCACCTAGGTTAGAGATGAAGAAGGGCAAACCATGCCTACATACCTTCAAGTGTTCAAACTGTAAGAGAGAACATCAAGCAGACTTGACTAACTATTCTTTTTGAAAACACCATTTCAACAAGGAATAACACTCAAAAGAATATGTGAAACTTTGAGAAATTCAAAAAGAATCAATTTGTTCAGTTGTGAATAGTAAAAAAATATGATTTTTAAAGACATTAAATTATTTTCACAGAACATTTGAAAAAACTTCTTAATTATCAAAACTATCCTCAAAGTCAAATCCAAGTTTGACATCATTTTCATTCAAGAACCATCTTAGACTACAATTCATTCCATCCTTAGCTCTACAAATTGCGAAGGAGATAATATGGTTGGTGTAGTAAATCATCCCAATTGGCTAACTTTTACTAGGACCTCTATTAACAAAGATAAATACCCCAGAGTAGCTGTTTATGTCAATATCAGAATGTCTTCTTTCTGTTTTTTACTTTGTAGGGACATAATTGACCATAAGAATATTCTTCTAGTCTCTTTCCTCAACAACAATAATATTTGTTGGTTAATGAACATTTATTCTGACTCCTCACACTCTATTTTAAAGTATCTCAAGAATACTGAAGTAAACATTCAAAATATTCTTATTATGACTGGAGATTTTAACATTCGAGATAGCTTATGGGATCCTTTATTTCCTCATCATTCATCCATTAGTGACAATCTTCTTATTATTGCTAACTCTTTTAACTTAAATTTGTTGATTCCCATTAATCAAATTCCAACCAGGTATTCTGACAATACAAATGACTCAAACTCAGTCATTGACCTTATGTTTATTTGATACAGTTCAACTAAACTAGACAATCACTCAATTCATCTTAAGTGGTGTCTCACTTCTGATCATGTGCCTGTAACTATTACAATCCCTATAGTTGAGAAAAATGTCAACTCAAGAAAGAGATCAATTATCAAGAATAGCAAAGAGGAAGAACAGTTCATTAAAAACATAACCATATCTATCAAAAACCTTGATATGACAAACTTGTCAGACATATCCCACTTTGTAAACCATGGATGATTTTGCCAACATCATAGATAAAGTATGGGTGAAGAACTCAAATATAACCAATATTATAAAGCACTTAAAGAGTTGGTGAAACAAAAAATGTAGCAAAGACTTAGAAAAATATAGGAGATCAAAAAGTTTTGAAGATTGAAAGTTCTTCCATAGTACTGTCAAGAGTACAAAACAAGTGTTCTTTGACCTCAAAATCTAGGAGATAGTGAATAAAAAACAAGGTCTATAGGAGCTCATGAATTGGGTCAACAAGCACAAGCTTCCAGCCATTGAGACAATAAAATATAACAGTCAACCATATCTAGAACTTGATGATCTTTGTGTTGTAGCAACCACTCGCTGGAACGGCACTCATAGTATGCTGACTTCAGCAAAGCTCTCAGTAGGCTATCTAGTAGTGGGGATTACAAGAGAACTTGACAAGGAGCCCTTGCTGCATTGCTACCCTATTTATATAAATTACAAGTAGTTCATGCTACAACAATGTGTCTACCTCATGTCTACTCTGCAGTGACTGTGCAAGACTGTGCATCCTGCCCTAACATCCATGTGTCCTACATGTAGTAGCAATGTAGTGTACATGCTCCCTGACATCATTATCTAGGCTCTTCTAGCCTTGTAGACCCTTCTAGATCTATAGACCCTTCTAGGCCACTCTAGGCCTATAACATCATCTCACATGACTTCTAGGTCACATGCCCTTTTCCCATTGTAGACTAATAATAATACTACTGTCCTATTTCTGTCCTAACCCTAACCCTACCTGAAGTCTGTCCATACTTTTGTCTTATAACACTTTGGCAAGCATTATATTCATCTTTTAATATAGCTCAGTTCTGCTATACAGATGAAAATATTCTTAATGAAATCAGATCATTCATATCAACATCCTGGAAACAGTTCTTGGAAGAAGAGTTTACTAGTACTATAACCAAATGCAATAATTTGTCAGCCCCTGGCCTAGACAAACTGTTATAGAGGAGCAATGGGAAAAATTGTGCAATATTGAAAGCAAGGGTGCTGGTTGATGTTGTAGCAACCACTTGCCAGAACAGCACTCATAGTTTGCTTACTTCAGCAAAGTTCTCAATAGGCTATCTAGTAGTGGGGATTATAAGAGAACTTGATAAGGAGCCTTTGCTGCATTGCTCCTCTATTTATATAAATACAAGGTGGTCTGTGCTACAACAATATGTCTACCTCATGTTCTATTACTTATCCACCATGCTTTTACCTCATGTCTCTTTACTAAGGCCACCATGCTGTATACATGTGTCTTGACGTCATACTCTTAATCTCTGCTGTATATGTGTGCACCATGTGTATACCATGAGGAACTCTTGTCCCTTGATGTTGTCTCTAACCCTAACTCCTTCTAGACCCTAAGTCCTTCCAGACCGCTCTAGACTCTATCACATGACTTCCAGATCACGTGCCTATCTTCTATTTCTCTTCCATTATAGACTAATAATTATAATACTTAACCCTAACCTTAGTCCAAGTCTGTCCACACTCTCATACTATAACAGTTGAAAGGTTTTTTACCCAACCTATATGAATGAAGTGGGTTAGTGCTATACTAGCATCTATAGTTGACTTGAACTTGAGACCTCCTAGTTGGCTTTGGTGAATGAAGTTGTTTGATATTACATGGAATTGGAGTCTATCCCCAATGACTTTTTTGATCAGTTTACCCAACATGTTTAATAGAACAATAGGTCTAAAGGATTTGGGTGTATCATATGATGCTTTATTGGGTTTTGGAATAACAATAGTTGTCAAAGTCTTGAAATGAGTAGGCCAATACCTAACTTCAATGTACATGTTTACAATTTTGATAATATTCTTTAAGTACAACTTGTCCTTGAGAATGCATTTGAGATGCCTCCATCATTTACTCTCCCTTATCTTTGGAAACACTTCACTATGTTATAAATGTCATAAGCACTGAGACTGAGCTATTTGCCATCAGATGCAGTATCAATCAAGCTACCAACCTCAATAATATTTCTAAGATCATCATAGTCACTGATTCTATCTATGCTACAAGAAAGATTTTTGACCTAATCTCTCATCCATTTCAAAAACATTTAGCAGCTATTCTTAATGAACTTCGAGTGTTTTTCTCTCATCATCAGGAAAACTCAATTGAATTCTGGGAGTGTCCTAGTCAATGTAAATAGTCTCTTCACAAAGCTGTAGATGTTGAGACAAAATTGTTCAGTCTCATCCTGCTTTTTCCTAGCAAATCATCTTGGGACTTTGGAAAGAAGAATGAATGTGATGACCTAGTGAATAGGTGGAAAATGTCATTCCAAGTGTCGGATATGAAGGGTAAACATTTTCTTGATCTTGTCAACAATGACAACAATACTATAGAGCCATCATATATCAAAGAAGGTTCATGGCTCAAGTACTTTGGCCATTCCAATTCATTATGCACTAGAGTATCAAGAGCAATAACTAATCATGCTCTAATTAGTGAGTACAGACTTAGGTTTTTCCCTAGGGAAGAATTTAGCTGCTCTTGCAAGCAATATCCTATTGAAACAAGATGTCACATCTTATACAAGTGCAAAAGATTTAATGAGTACTGGAATCTGAGAAGAGATTCAATTAGTCAGTTTATCATGTTTCTTGAATTCAATCCTAATGCATTTGCTTTTCCAAAGTCCATTACTTGATCAGCTTAGAGTAGATCTCTTCACTAGTTAGTTCTAGGTATTTTCATTTTCTCTGTTTTTTACTTTTTCTTCTTCTTTTTCCTTTTTTTTTCTTATTCTCATGTAGGTTTGGTTGTTATGTAAGTAGTTATGATATAGCTACCATGGTCTGCCTTTGTGCTCTATGTAATAAATTGTTAATTTTAAAAAAAAAGTTGTAAATAATAGACTTGGTTTCATTTTATTTTTCCTTTTTTATTTTTCTCATTTTTCTTTATTTTATTTTTTGGTTTACTTTTTTTATATTAGACTTAGATGAAAGATATGGTGTGATATTATGTGATACAGAAGAAGAACAGAAGATTTTGAAATAGATGATGTCATATAGTATAACAATAACATGTTAGCCTTATAGAAAGTATATATACTTTAGAGTAGATTAGTTGTACTATATATAGACTATAGTCTATAGTATATAAGGAAGACTATCTTGTACTAGAAACTTTATCAAGTTCTTTTGTGTAACTCAATACAAAAGTTATTTTTTGTTTTTACTCAAGGACTTAAGTTATAACATAAGTGTTCTTAGAGAATTTCTGACTACTAAGCTTTCTACTATAGAACTTACTATTGGTAAGTGGTTATTAGTTGTCTACACTATACTTGTTATGATTTGAAAGTCTTAGAGTTGACTTAAGAAAAGAATCTTGTATAGTGATTACATAAGAGAACTCAATAGAAAACTCTGTACAAGATAGTCTACCTTATATACTAAATCCACATGGTCCATGCTAGCTACTTCTAACCTACCCTAAACAGCCATGTGTTAGCCTTAAGATAAACATATATTATATATATTGTATGATATTATTTTTTCCAGAACCTTTTATATTCTTCCATGAGTTATGTGACTTGTGATTATATTATCTGATGTGACTGCATGATATCATTACTTCTAACCCTAACCCTAAGTTCTAAAAATAGAAAAAGTGGAAAATAAATCAAAAGGAAAATAAAAATAGAAAATAAAAATAAATTAAGTCCACTGCTTTTATCTTTGACAATACTATGTTGCTATATATTCTATTCTTTCAATATAAAAACTCTGAAGCTTTAGAAAATCCTAAGTTTATTAACTAGTTAAGCAACTATACAACTTATCTTTAGAAAATTCTAAGAGAATAGGATGAAGTTCTTGAAGATAATAGCTATTCTAAATACTATTTAGTCTATTTTGATATATTTGATATTTGATTACATAAGCATAATATGATGATGCTTTCTAGTAATTAAAAACTATTATGAATAAAAAGACTAATCTAGCAATAGTAATAGAGTATAAACTGTAAAAGTTTAGAATATGAAAAAGTAGATCAAATATTTAGTAGAGCACTGTGGAGTTTACTGGAGTTTAGTGATTCACAGAAGTACAGAAAAGAAAAAAGTATTACAATTCAAGATTTAAAATATTGAGTCAGAAAATGAATCTTATATAGAGTTCTTGTTACAAGCTAGCCTATCTTATACACTACAGACTATGGTCTATACATATACTATAACTAACCTATTCTAAAGTCTATGTACTTTCTATAAGGCCAACATATGATTGTTATATTATATAATGTTATCTATTCTAGAATCTTCTACAACTTTCTTTATATCATGTGATTGTATGTCATGTGACTGTGACAGGTGTTGTGCATTTTGTCACAATGTGTAATGGTTGTGACCATCATATGTAATGTTGTGCTAATCCCTAACTCTAAGTCCCAAATGAGAAAATAAAATAGAAAAGAAAATGAAAAATGAGAAAGAAACAAAATCAAAGAGGGTGAACCATGCCCCCACTCATTCAAATGTTCTAACTGCAGGGGCGACCACCAAGCCGACTCCAACCAGTGTCCATTTTGGAGACACCGATTCAATAGAGAATGGCACCAGAAAAAGTACGCCAAGATCCGTGAAAACAGATCAAAATCAATTCGTTCTGAAGTGAATGGCACTTCTCCCCAATGATTATCCAAAACCTCAAAATCCTCTCTCAAAATGTATGCAAGAACTCTCTCATCATCAATACAATCCTCGAAACACAAGTCCATTTCGACATCATCCTAATCTAAGAACCACCTTGGTCCGAAATCCAAAAGATTCCGAGTACTTCGAGCTGTGAAGGGGAACCTCTTATGGGCACTTGCCATCATCCCAACTGGATCTCTTTCACAAGAATTCCTTTGGTCAACAAAGATTTCCCGAGAGTCATTACCTATATTAACATTCGTCTTTCTTCTCTTCGTTTTCTTTTATGCAAAGACATCTTTAACCACAGAGACATCAGTCTCATTTCTTTTCTTAACAACAATGTTTGCCATTATATTTTGAACATTTACTCTGACTCATCACATTTGGCTTTAAAGTATCTCAAGGATACTGAAGTCAATATCAATAACGTCATTCTCATGACCAGTGACTTTAACATTAGAAACAGTTTATGGGATCCATCATTTCCTTTTCACTCTTCTATTAGCGATGATTTAATTATGATAGCAGATTCTTTTGATCTCATCCTATCCTCTCCAACTAACTCTTGCTCCACTAGATACTCCAACACAGCAGGGGAGTCCAACTCTGTCATCGACCTCATGTTCCTCTGATATGGATCATCAGAACTGGATTGCCATTCCATCCTCCCTGACTCTCATTTATCCTCAGACCACACTCCTCTCTCAATCAATATCCCTATTTTTAAAGAAATTATCCAAATGTCAAAACTCACCCTAGTCTCTAAAAGTGAGCAAGAAACCGCATTTATCAACGACATTATTTTGAACTTCAAAATGTTGGACACATCAAACATCGTGAATGCCATCAAACTGGAACATGTAGTCAATCAACTCAGATCAATCATTGATCAAGCTTGGTTGAAAAACGCAAAAAATTGAAAATTTCCAAGCACTCCAAACAATGGTGGTTGGATGCATGCAGTTGGTCTCTCAACAATTACAGGACAACAAGAAGTCGTGAAAACTGGAAGACATTCAAAAAGACAGTTAAAGACACTAAGCAAACCTTCTTTGACAACAAAATCCAAGAAATTGCAAATAAAAGCCATGGCCCATGAGAGCTAATGAACTGGGTCAAGAATAGAAAACTCCCAGTAACTGAGGCTATCAAACACGATGGCCGTCCATGTCTTACACCTGACAGCTTATGGAACTCACTCCACAGTTCTTTCAACACTGCTCTACACCGCCAAGTTGACCCCAACATTCTAAACAAAGTAAAGCACAAACTATCTCAATAGTGGAGCCCATTCTCTAGAACCGAGTTCAAATCAGCAATCAGCAAATGCAGCAGCTCATCGGCACCAGGACCAGACAAATTAACATGGCGCCACTTGAAAATCATCATCAAAAATGATGACTGTCTATCCAACATCATCAACACCACTGACTCTTGCATCAACTTAGGGCATTGGCCAAATTATTTCAAGATCTCGACCACTATTGTCATTCCCAAACCCAACAAGTTGTCGTATGATCATCCAAAAGTGTTTCGCCCAATAGTTCTTCTCAATACCCTAGGTAAACTCATAGAGAAAGTGGTCACTGAAAGACTTCAATTCATGGTCGCATGCAACAATTTCATTCATCCAAGTCAGCTAGGCGGTTTGAAATTCAAGTCCACCTCAGACACTGGCATAGCACTCACCCATATCGTTCGATTAGGATGGGCCAAGGGAAAATCCACCAGTTCTCTAGCCTTCGATATCTCTAAATTCTTCCCATCACTGAACCACAGGCTCCTCGTTCTCATTCTTGAGAAAGTTGGCCTCAACCCCAAAGTCACGGCCTTCTTTGTGAATTACCTAGTCCAAAGAAGAACAAATTACCTATGGAATGACCTCTCCTCTCCCATGTTCGATGTCAATGTCGGAGTAGGCCAAGGATCTGCACTCTCCCCTATTCTCTCTATCTTATATCTTTCCCTATTACTCTATATTCTAGAAAACCGGCTTAAAAATCTCAAAATTCCTATTTCTATTCTTTCTTTTGTTGACAATGGTCTCTTTATCACTCAGAACAAATCTTTTGACACTTCCAACTTTCATCTTTTTTGTAGTTATAATGTTCTCTCTAAATTACTTGACAGTTTCGGTCTTATCATCAAACATTCTAAAACTGAAATTTTCCATTTCAACAGATCTCAGGGTGTCTTCAACCCTCCTCTCCTTGATCTTTCCCCACTTGGAGGACCAATATTACGACCCAAGGATTCTTGGATATATTTGGGCTTCATCTTCGATCAAAAGCTCTCATTCCACAAACACATAGACCACTACACTAATAAGACAATTTCAATGGTCAAGTGCTTGAAACTCCTAGGAAACTTATCACAAGGCATTATCCCCCTTCAAAAATGATTGCTTTACAGATGCTGTGCTCTACCAATAGCCCTATATGGTTTCCAGCTTTGGTTTTACAACAAGGCCCCGATTTCGTACCACATGAAAATACTCAACAAGATGCAGAGAAGAGCTGCTATTTGGATCTTAGGGGCATTCAAAACTTCACCTTTGGAAGGCATTGAAGCCATCACTAGTATCATACCTATAAAATTCCACCTCCAAAAAATCGCTAAGAGATCGCAAATATGCCCTTTCAAGCTTCCCACCAATCACATCTTAAGAAACCTCTTGGATGAATCACCTCCTTTGTCTAACACATCAAATTCCCACAACATTGGTTTGCTAACCAATCGCCAAAGAACTCTAACCAAGGGTCATCTCATTAATACATATAACAAGGCCTATGGGATCTTCCCACCCTTTTCCCCCTTGATCCCAAATTTTCCCCTGGTCATTGCATTATAGACAATTTTTCTGATTGTTTTTCTTTTAACTTAGTTAATAAAAAAGAAAAAGAAATAAACAAAATCCATGCTCAAGAACTAGACGACATGGCTCTTCGCAACTTTTCTCTACCCCATACAGCCTTTGTGATAACAGATGCTAGCATTAAAAATGATATTACTACATCCATCTCGCACGTCCACTCAGCAAATTGTCCTCTTACCAAAACAGTTCACCATGCTTCATTCGTAACAAGTATAGAGGCAGAACTGTTTGCTATCAGGTGTGGTATCAACCAAGCCTGCTCCATTGATAACATCTCCAAGATCATCATTGTAACTGATTCCATTCACATAGCAAAGAAAATTTTCTATAGTGAATCTCACCCTTTCCAACTCTATACTACAGCAATTCTTCATGAATTGCAGGAGTTCTTCAACTCTAACCACATCAATTCCATTGAATTCTAGGAATGTCCAAGTCGTCTCAAATAGAGACTTCACCACGATGTCGATAAAGACTCCAAATCATTCCACCCAACTCCCATATACCCTTGCAAAATTTCTTGGGACTTTTGCAAGAAAAACGACAGCAACGATATCATCAACCAGTGGAAGATGACATTCCAAGCATCCGAGGGGAAAGGCAAACATTTCCTTGATCTTTTAGATAACGATCTTAACCCCATTGAACCATCTTACACCAAAGATGGTCTATGGCTCCAAATGTTTGGCCACTCCAACTTGCTATGTGCCCATGCCACAAGAGCTATCACCAACCATGCCCCTATCAGGGAGTATTGATTAAGGTTCTTCCCCAGCTTGGACTTTTCATGTCCATGCAATAATTATCCAATCAAATCGAGGAGACACATTCTTCATGAGTGTAAGAGATTTAATGGGTATTAGAACCCTAGAAGAGACGTGCTGAATCATTTTGTTATGTTCTTGACTGCTAATCTGAATGCTTTCGCATTTACAGACAATTAATTTTTCCTCTAAGTAGATCTTAGATTTCCTTTTCCTTTTCCTTTCTTATCTGTCGATTAGTCATTATCTCTTTTCCTTCTCTTTTCTTTTCCTCTCTCCTCAATTCCCTGTTAGCTTGCTTCTCATGTATGTAGTTATGAAAGTAGCTACCACGGTCTGCCTATGCACGCCATGTAATAAATTGCTGATTTAAAAAAAAAAAAAATCAAAGCCCATCATTTTCAACCTCTGACAAAAAGTGGGTGACATACTTGTAGATGGTTAGAAATGTTTACAATGCTGGAAACTTGGCCAACATTGATATATGGAGTGACAGGTGGTTGCAAGA
>JAJOHK020000285.1:0-31362 GCA_022457215.2 Leucocoprinus gongylophorus | reverse complement strand
GTTATCCTATTTATGTATATGGTCTATGGACCTACTACAGAGACCTACTGTTAGAGGCATGAAGTTTGCATTTCAAGCTTCAGAAGGAACCTAAGATATTGTCTAAGTGTTAAACAGAGCATGTTAGGATGACTGGGTGAGGTCCACAAGATACACAGACTTTACAATCTCCAGGAAAGTCCTAAGTTGTCAGGCACAGTTCACACTGGGGTGGAAGTCCGCAGAATGGACTCAGAGATGAGCGGACTTGTGGAATGACCTTGGCTTCAGCTTATATGCTGTGCCATCTGTCTATTGCATGGTCGCAACTTCAGATGAAAGAGAAAAAGTCCAAGTGGGAGTGAGTACTGATTGGTGTGTCACCATTAAACACTGGAGATCGAGTTCAATGAGAGTTTATCTCTGTCAATTATCAGACTAGTAAATTACAACATAACTACTAGTCTTATATACAAACTGATAGTTTAGGAGATGCTTGGGGTTTCAGTGGTAAAACTCCTATTACCCTGAGCAGAGGTTTCAGTATTGAGACACTGACAGGAGTAACTCTGTCATGGAAGACTGAGTTGAATAGGAGTATCTCCACCATGGAAGACAGAATACCCAGATGGTTGCAGTACCACCATGAGATGTGTTGCGAGAAAGGTGGCCACCATGGAAGGCAGGCTTGTATGATTTGGAGGTGGTTTCACCACGGGAATGTTATTTCCAGACAGGTGGACTTGCATATGACATAAGTGAACAAAATGAAGTTCCCTGGAGATAACATCCATCCTAAATACCTAAATGGTCCATACCAATCAAGTGGAACATCAGGTAGAACATGTAAGAGAATCCAACTTTTCAAACTCTTTAGACTCCTTAACACCAAACCCCACCATCCTCCTCCTTACAGACTTCTCTCTCTCACAACATTGCTGAACCCCACTGCAGAACCCTCAGACCTCCTCATCATATGCTGCCTGACTCTGTGCTAGTATACAGTCCTCCTAAAAGACCTCCAAGATTATTACTAGCTACTCCTTGTCAAATACCAAGTATACACTGCTTTTTTGGGTAATTGTCAGATTTGAAGACAATAGACTTGGTCTATTTTATTCTGTCTCATTTTCATTTTATTTATTTTCTTATTCAAGAATCTAGAATGAGAGTTTAGTATAACAGTTATATCACACATGACTGTTACATACTATCACAAGGTGTCACACATTAGTCACATGGTCACATGACACATAGAAGGGTGTAGAAGGTTCTGGCACAATGACATTATACAGCATCTTTACCACATATTAACCTTATAAATAATATATGTATTACAACTTAAACCTCAAAGTATTAAGATAAAAGAGGAACCTTGTTAACATAAGAGAACTTGATAGAGCTTCTAATACAATATATTTACCTTATATACACTAGCTAGTGGTCTGTACAAGACTAATACTAACCTACCTTAAAAACTATGTATTATCTATAAGATTAACATATAATAAATATGTTGTATAACATCATTATTCTAGAACCTTCTATGTTCTTTCATATATCATAGGATTGTGTAACTGTGACTGTGATAGATGTGTGACAGTTACTTGTGATGTCACACTATACTCTAACCCTAAATCCAAAATAAGAAAATAAATAAAAATAAAAATAAAAATAAGACAGAGAAATAAGATAAATCAAGTTCATCATCTTCAACTCTAACATAGAGAAACTCTGTCATGGATGAGTGAGTTTGATAGGAGTATCTCTACCATAAAAGACCAAATACTTGTAAGGTTTGGAATAAAGTATAATACTATTGTAGAGAATATGTTGTCAAAATAAGACTATTATAGAAGATGAGCTTTTGTCAGAGTTTTGAGTGAGATAACACTGTTGTTGTCATAGTATGCTTGAACTCTTATATTTTATTTTGATTTTATTTTTCTTTTATTTATTTTCTTTGATTTGATTTTTCTTTTATTTCTTGAATAATAAGAGGTATGTGACCATGGTCACATGATGTGATGTCATAGATATAGAACATAGTAGAAGAAACTAGAACAATAATGTCAAGAGTATGGCTATAACATATTTGCCTTGTAGTAATAGTATAATAAACTCATAAACAATATATGTAGTTTAGGGTAGGGCTTATACTAGTAGTATATAGTATAGGAATACATCAGGGACTCCTTTTCA
The DNA here is from genome assembly GCA_022457215.2 of Leucocoprinus gongylophorus. Taxonomy (NCBI): domain Eukaryota; kingdom Fungi; phylum Basidiomycota; class Agaricomycetes; order Agaricales; family Agaricaceae; genus Leucocoprinus; species Leucocoprinus gongylophorus. The sequence goes on along the minus strand of JAJOHK020000285.1, from coordinate 29,181 downwards.
AGTTCTCTTGTGATTCCCACAAGATTCTTATCTTATAAGACTACTTAGTATATTATTAACCATTTTAATTAGTAGTTGTTACAATAGCTGAAGAGATAAGCTTTAATTATGTGGACTTAGTATATAACAAGATTGCAATAAACAGTAGGATATTTAGAATAGTAGCTACCTTTAGACAACCTTATCCTGTTCTCTCATATCAAAGTTGTGAATGATAGACTTGGTTTTATTTCTATTTTTTCTTTTATTTTATTTTTCTTTTCTTTATTTTAAACTTAGGCAAAAGGTGTGATGTAACAGTCACACAAATCACAAAGGCATAGAATCTGTCACAAGGTGGTTACATGTGTCACTGTCACAAGTCACACAATTATATAACACAGAACAAGATTCTAAAACAGATAATATTATACAGTATAATAACAGTATGTTGGCCTTATAGAGTACACATAAACTTTAGAATAGGTTAGTTGTAGTGTGCACACAAACCATAGTTTGTAGTATATAAGATAGAATAGTTTGCACTTGGAACTCTATCAAGTTTTTTTGTGTTACTCAATACAAGAGTTGTCTTTTGTCCTTACTTAAGATCTCAAGTTATAATATCTTAGGTTTTTCTGAAAGTGTATTGATTATACTTGATTAGTATATTCTATAATACATACTCAGATTTTTCTAAAGATTACAAACTCTGTATAACCTCACAAACTTTGCTTAGTTACCCTAATAAAATATTGCTAATCTAATCTCAAAATGCCTACACTAAGTGGTTAGGTTTAGAATATTAATCAAATAGTAGCAAGCTTATTGGACTATAATTAAAAGAAAGAGTATGTTACAATTCAAGACTCAAAGTGTTAAGTGTTAGATGTAGTTTACACTGGGAAGCAAAAGTCTATAGATTTGGCTCAGAGATGTATAGAGTATAAAAACTCTATATGGTGAGCTTAGTAATACACACTTTCCAGAACAACATTAGTTTTAGCTTATGTGCTATATCATTTGTCTGCTATATGGTTATAACTTCAAAAAATAAAACAAAGTCCAAAGGAGATGAGGATATGTTACTGTTAAACACTGGGGATTAAGTTTACTTCAGTATTCATTTATTAGACTAGCAAATTACAGTATAACTACTAGTCTTATATACAAGAAAGATTAATAGGAGATGCTTGGGAGTTTCAGTATACAGCCCAAGTGGAAATTTCAGTGATGAAATACTAAAAAGAGTCAGATAGGGAAACTTTACTGTGAAGGCTGAAAGACTGAACACTCAAAGGGTTTAGGAATATTGCATCACCACCATGAGACATGTTGCAAGAAATATGACTGTTATGAAAGATAGGCTTTACATCAGAATTAAAGAAGATATCATCACTATAGAAAATAGTCTACAGAATGAATAGACTTAGTATATGATATTAAGTCAGGAAAAGAACCTTGTATTAGGGTTAATACAAGAGAACTCAATGGAGTTTCTATTACAAACTAGTCTACCTTATATACTACAGACTATAGTCTGTGTATACACTACAACTAATCCTACTCTAAAATCTATACACTTTTTTATAAGATTAACATGTTATTACTATACTATATAATATCATCTATTCCAGAGTCTTCTCTGTGTCATATGACCACATGACCTGTGACTATGACATATATGACATCATACTAACCTCTAACTCTAAGTTAAAAAATAAGAAAATAAATGGAAATAAAGATAAAAATAAGGATAAAATAGAAACAAAGTTTACCATCTTTAATTCTGATAGGGAGTATCTGAATAAATTCCAAAATTGGAGCAGCAGTGGTAACTTGACAAAATCTACAGAGTTAGTAGCAGTATTTGAGGTTTGTATATAAAGAGAGGAAAAAGCTACTATAAGCTTTAGTAGTATTTGAGACTCAAGTCTGAACAAAGTGATTGGCTTATAAGACAGGACTTACTTTCAGAAATGACCTAAAAGAATAGAATAAGATTTTCTAAAGATAGCAAATATCTTAAGTACTTTACAGCCTATTTCAATTTAGTAGAATAGTACTAAGATAACTAGAGAATAATAGAATCTAGATAGTTAGCAACTCATCAAGAAAGATAAGAGTATACTATTATGACTTACTATTAGATACACTTCACATCTCATTATCCAAAACCCAATGAGACATCTCAGAAGTTTAAACTAAGTCAGTTATATATTATCTAAGAACACAAAAAATAGGTTTGGAATGGTCTTTGGTTTCAGCTTGTATGCTGTACCTCTATAAGTCATATAATCCATATATTTTTGAAGAGGACTTGGAAGACTTAGAGTTTTGAAGGCATTAGAAAGTAGTGAAGTATGTTATTGCCAATATTAGTAAAGAGTGTTAGTTTTGGTTAATTTTCAGAATAGAGCTAATACAATATAAGCTACTGGTTTATATACTAGATATACTACCTAGAGTAGTTATCTAGAATGGAGATTGTTAAGTGAGTTATCCTGGTTTACTAGTAATTCTTAGATATTGGGAATGAAAGTCTATAGAGTTTGGCAAAGAACTAGTAAAAACATCTGAGAGAGAATGGAGAGAGATAATCTGTACTGGAAGAGTTCAGGAAGTGTGGATGAGAAAGTAAGCATTATCTGTGGTTATGAGACAGATAGCTAGAACAGAATGTAACATAAGCATACTTATATATTGAGTGATATAAGAAAACTTAATAGAGTTCTTAATACAAGATAGTTTACTTTATATACTTTAGTTGTTGGCCTATGTATGTTATACTAACCTATTCTAAAATACTAAGTTCTTTTAGAAGATTTCACAATATTTTATTAGGTCATATAACTATATAACCATAACTGTGACATTTGTAATAATATATCAAAATTCTATTATGCTTTGTAATATTATGTGATAGTCATGTGACCACAACTATAACATTTGTTATCAGACTTCTATTATACTTTGTGATATTTGTAACTATTATATATAAAAGAGAAAAAAATAAAACAACTAAGTTGACTTTGACAATTTCTGATATATACTTAATGATAACAAAGGATACAAAATAATAATCACTTGAGTACTGGCAGTAGCCAGAGTTTGGAGAGTAAAGATAGCAAAGTTAATATAATAAATACTATAAGTATTATGGTATACTTTTAAATCCTAAATATTTTGATTTTCTATTTATTTTATTTTCTTGGACAATAAAAAAGCATATGACTAGAGTCACATAATGTATTACATGACATGATATCACTATATATGTAATTATAATCATATGTTATATAAAAATAAAAGAATCTAAAACAATAATATTATTGAACAAGGCTACAGTATGTTATTCTCATATAAATAGTATAGTAATAAAGCAAAGACTTCTTGTTGAGTTTCTATTAGAAAATCTATTACTTTGCAATATTTCAAGACCAAAATACTACTATAACATCATAGAGTTCTTATATCTTCTAACACACTAACTGTTGTGGCAACCACTAGACCAATGTCCAATGACAGCACAAATGGTGAATCTCAAAGGCAGATATCTAGTAGGGAACATAAGTTGTATAACTCACAAGAGAACTTAACAGGGAGCCACAACAGTATTCTACTGACTATTTATATATCTATTCATGGTCCATGCTATGACTATGCATCTGCTGTATGTCCTACCCTAATGTCCATGCCCTGTCCTCATGTCCATTACTAATCTACCTCATATCCTATTACTTATCCACCTTATATCTACCTCAAGACCAGCATGCCATATATATGTGCCCTGATATCATACTCTAAATTCTACTCTTCATCTCTGTCATCCATATGTGCACCATGTGTACACCATAAGGAAACCATACTGTTAACATGTTCCTTGATGTCACTCTATCTCTAGACTCTTTTCAATCCTTTTAGACCATAGATTCTTTTAGACCACTCTAGACCACTCTAGGCCCTATGACATAATGTCATGTGACTTCCTAGTCATGTGCCTTCTCTCTCTCATTGTAGACTAATAATATAACTATCTATAAATATCTCACTAAAGTCTATCCACACTTTCTTATTTTATAATAGTCTGCTTTCACCTAGTCTAGGCTTATGACCTCACATTATGTGATATGTTATGTGACCACAGTCACATAGCTCTTCATCATCAATAAAATTAAATTAAATTAAAATTAAAATCAAAAGAAAAGAAATATTAAATCAATAAAAATAGATAAAAGAAAAAGAAAAATGTTAGTGTTCATGTGCACCATAACATTTTAGGCTTTTTGATAGCATGTAGGTTGTATATTAGAATAAAGATAAGGAATACAGTAGTAAAAGAGTAGATACAGTGGATATTGTCATATTTGTAGGAAGGGTCAGCAGATGTGTAGAAAGAAAATATAATAAAGGATTTAAAAAGTGGAAATTTGAATTATGCAATAGTAGGAGAATTTTTAGCAGATCTGAAGAAAGAATTTAGTGGAGATGATGAAGTAATGAAAGTGGTGGAATTGAAGAAAGTAGAGTAAGATAATAGAAAAATTTGTACATGAATTCAGGAGAGTAGTGAGAGGAAGCAGATATGAGGAAAGATCTTTAGTAAATGTTGTAGCAACTACTAATCAAAATTTGATTAATAGTGTCCTAAGTAGTCTTTATAGAGCAAGAGTTTTGTGAGGATTACAGAAAAACTTGACAAAAAGTCCCTGATGTATTCCTATACTATATATACTACTATTACAAGTCCTACTCTAAACTACATATGTTATCTATAAGTTTACCATACTATTACTACAAGATAAATATACTGCAACTATATCCTTAATGTCATTTTTCTAGTTCCTTTTATTATGTTCCAGACCTATGACATCACATCATGTGACACATCATATAACTACAATCACATGCTTTTTCATTGTCTAAGAAAAGAAAAATAAATAGATAAAAGGAAAATAAAATTAAAATAAAATAAAAGAGTTTACATATACCATAACAGTAGAAGAGTTTAAGAGAGGAATGAACAGAGTAGTTGGGAAAAAACTGATGGAATCAGAATACTCTCTCTAGAATATTAAATAAAAGTATGAATAGATAGTAAATCTAAACAGATACTGAAGAGAAAGCCAAAGAGAAGAAGAGAGGTTGAAGGGAAGGATGTCAGGGTTGTGAATGATGGACTTGGCTTCAATTTATTTTCTTTCTTTTTTATTTTTCTTTTCTGTTTTTTCTTTTACTTTATCTTAGTTTTTATTTTCATTTTTTCTTTATTTTGAACTTAGATAAAGGATGTGATGGATGCATGATACCTGTCACATGGTTGTCACATATGTCACTGTCACATGTCACATAATCACATAATACAGAGAATAATATAAAAGGTTCTGGAATAAATAATATTATATAGTATAGCAACAGTATATTGGTGTCAAGATTGTTGACGATGGACTTAACTTTTATTTTCATTTCTTATTTTATTTTTATTTTTCTATTTTTAGAACAACTTGGGTTAGGGGTTATCAGTCACGCTGTCACATCAGTCACAACTTGATGGCATAGTCACAAGACTGATCACGGGATATAAGAGAAGGAGGTAGAAGGTTCTGGAACAAAGTGACGTCATACAGCATGGACAACACATGTTGGCCTCATGTTATACTCATGGTCATTTAGGGTAGGGTGCACAGTAGTTAGCATGGACCATGGGTACTAGTATATAAGATAGACTACTCTGTACTAGGAACTCTATCGAGTTCTCTTGTGTCACTCAATACAAGAGTTGCTTCTTTGCTTAACCCTTTGAGCATTGATTCATAACAATTGGTCTTATGGAGTACCATGGACTTTAGGGTAGGTTAGTTGTAGTATGCACACAGACCATAGTCTGTGGTATATAAGATAAACTATTTTATGCTTGGAACTCTATTAAGTTCTTTTATATTACTCAATATAAAAGTTGTTTTTTATCTTTACTTAACTCATAAAAAAGAAGAGAAATAGGGCCTTCAGTACTAAGGGCAAACATATCAACAAATTTTAGAGAGATACAAAGGCAACAATTTCCTTAGTCTCAAGTTTGGCTAAGAAGACAAGAGATTCAATAGCAAATGCTAACAAAGCTTATATCAATGAAAGGAGTGGAAAGAACAAACACAGCTATGATATACCTGCAATAGTGGGCAGGGATTGCAATCCATATACCATAGATGTAAATAGAGGAAGGAATTGTTATAGCTATGAGAGATTTGGATATTTGGTGAGAAATTGCAAGAACTAGAGAATTGTGGGATAAAGAAAAAGGCTAGAATATGGAGACAATCAGAACAATAGTAATTTAAATGGGAAAGGGAACCTAATAGTCCTCAATTAGGTCCTAGTAATTAATATAGGTTTTCAATGCTCAGTAAAGTAATAGACAATAGATTTTGCTATAATGAGGATATGCTAAGAGAAGTTATAGTGAAGATTGGACTTGAGAGGAGTGATAGTAGAGGCATTATTGAATAGTGGTGCAATGGAGTTGGTCATGAGTTCAAAGTTTGCTAAAAAACAGTAGTTTAAGCTAAAGAAGATAGAAAGACTAATATACATGAAAAATATAGATAGTTTCTTCAATAAGGAGAGACCTATTAAACATATAGTAGAAGTAAATATTTATTATCAGAGGCATAGGAAGAGAACAGAAATTGGTGTGACTGGAGGATAGAAATAGAGTGTGATTTTAGAAATACCATGGCTTACTTGCCATAATCCTGAAATTGTTTAGAGAATGAGGGAGGTAAAGATAATAAGGTGTCTGGAGAAGTACAAAAAGTAGTGGAGACTAAAGTAGAGAAAGTCAGGATAGCAGAAGCAGAAAGAGGAAGAGAAAAAGAAAGAGAAAGGAAAGAAGCAAGAAGAGAAGGGATAGAAGAAAGAAAAATAAAACCAAAAAAGAAGAATACAATAAAAGTAAACAAGATGGCAAGACAATAGGAGATTTGGGATGAAGATGAAAAACTAGTGAAGCCTGAAGAAGAAGCCAAGAAATTAGTACTTCAAAAGTTCTACAAATAAATCCATGTCTTTGGAAAGAAAGTGAGTAAGAGAATGCTAACAAAGAAGTTGTGGAATATGTGATAGAGGTAAAGGAAGAATTTGTGCTATGGAAGGGGAAGGTATATCTATTATTAAGGGAGGAGAGAGGAGAGGTGCACCAGTGTATCAAGAAACAATTGAGGAAAGGGTATATTAGACCCTCAAAGTTACCTTAAATGACACTAGTGTTTTTTGTAAGAAAGAAGGATAGTAAGAAGTGTATGGTTCAGGAATATTGATATTTAAATAAATGGATAATCAAAAATAATTACCCTTTACCATTAATTTTGGATATTGTAGAAAACATAGAAACCAAGAAAGTATTTGCTAAATTATATTTACAAATAGGATATAATAATGTATAGATAAAGAAGAAAGATGAGTAGAAGGTAGCATTCATGATGCTGGAAGTGTTGTTTGAACCAACTGTAATATTCTTTGGACTTACAAACTCTCTAGCAACATTCCAAATAATAATGAACAAGATGATTCAGAACTTAATCAATACTAGAGAAGTAGAAAGTTTCATTGACAACATTATAGTAGAGACAGAAGAAGAGAAAGAATATGACAAGGTAGTAGAAGAAGTAGTAAAGAGGTTGGCAGAAAATAATTTGTATGTAAATCCAAAAAACTGTAAGTAGAAGGTAAGAAAAGTAGGATTTTTAGAAGTGGTAATAGGTCCAGAGAGAATTAAGATGGAAGAGGAGAAGGTAAAAGAAATATTAAATTGACTGACTTTTAAAGGAGTCAAAAACATACAAATTTTTTTAAGACTAGCCAACTATCACTGCCAGTTTATTAAAGATTTTGTGTCCATAACTAGATCATTACATGATCTAGTGAAGAAATATCAAAAGTAGAACTGGACAAAAAAGCAGAAGTAGATGTTTAGAAAGTTGAAGAAGAGATTCACAAAAGAACTGGTATTAGTAATACCAGACTTAGACAAAAAAATGAGAATAGAAGTTAACATATCAGACTATGCAATAGAAGGAGTATTATCTATGGAGTGTGAAGATAGAAAATAAAGACTCATAGCTTATCTCTCAAAATCTCTGAATGAAACAGAAAGAAGCTATGAGATCCATGACAAGGAAATATTAGCAGTGATTAGAGGATTGGAAAACTGGAGGCATCTATTAGAAAGTGCAAAATTCAAGTTCAAGATTTGAACAGACCATAAAAACTTAGAATACTTTATGAAAGTACAGAAGTTGAAAAGAAGGCAAGCTTAATAAGCATTATATTTGTCAAGATTTGACTTCACTTTGAAACATGTACCAGAAATGAAGATAGAAAAGGCAGATAGGCTTAGTAGAAGATTAGACTGGAAAGTAGAAGTAGAAAAAAATAATGTGAATATTAGGAAAAAGGGAAAATTAGAAAAGGCAACAGAATTTACAGAAAGAAGCTAGGGTGGCATTAAGAAAAGCACAGAAGAAGATGAAGCAGCAAGTAGATAAGAGGAGGAGAGAAGCTGAGGAATAGAAGAAGGGAGATAAAGTGATGTTGAGCATGAAAAATCTAGTGTTCAAGGAGCAACTGGCAAGAAAACTAGTGAATTGATATATTGGTTCATATATCATTGATGAGGTAGTTTCCACTAATGTGATCAAATTATAATTGCCAGCTTCAATGAAAATTCATTCAATTGTGAACACTAGTCAAGTAGTGCAGTATAGAAAACAAGTAGAAGAATAAAGGGTGGAAGAAGTAAAACTAGTAGAAGTGGGTGAAGTTAAAGAATAGGAGGTAAAAAAATACTAAATAGAATAAAAATAAGGAGAGTAGTGAAGTACTTAGTGCAATGAAAGGGAAGGTGTCTACAGTAAAAAATGATATATGAGAAAAGAAGGAAGATTTGGAGAATGTAAAGAAAGTAGTAATGTTACAAACTTTATTTAGCTTGTATCTTTATAACTAGTGAACAGATTTTTACAAACTAAGTTGTACTGGAAAGCCCCAAATAAGGGCCATCTACACATATGTGGGATGTACAAAAGTGATAACAAACAACCAAGACATTAGGCTATCAATAACTATAAAAATTATGTTGGCTATTATCTCATGAACAGCTAGATAGATTTGTACAATTGAACTTGTGTTGGAAACTGCTCATTAAATTGTTCCTAATAATATATGGTATATCTCATAGCAATAAGTATCCATAGGGATACAAGTATATTAATATAGTAACATAATTAGTTACCTTCTAAAATCAGCCTGACAGCTGCTATAATAAATGATAACCTCTATTAGGTACAAGTTTTGTAATGGAAACAGCTTATATACAGACCATCACTCTTTTGTATATATACCTCTGTGTCTAAGGATTAGATCTCAAACTTAACAACATCAATCATCATCATCTATTATCCTTTATTATCATTGACATTTGTATTGATCTTCATCATCATTGTTATCATTATTGAACTTCTGAATTATTCCTGAACCTCTGAGAGTGCACCCAAGATTCAGATGTCACAAATAAGTAAGTAGTTTATTTTATGATACGTAGTCTGTAGTATATAAGATAGACTAATTTGTAATAGAAACTCTATTGAGTTCTCTTATGTTAACTCTAATACAAGATTCTTTTCTTGACTTAACTTTTGGTCTTAAATTGTAACAATATTAGTCTTATAGATAACACATGAACTTTAGAGTAAGTTAGTTATACACAGACTATGGTCTATAATATATAAGGTAAACTACTTTGTATTGGAAACTTTATCAAGTTCTTTTGTATGACTCTAAGAATCTTATTTATTTATTTATTTACACTAAGTATCCATAGAAAAGATAGCTATAGACTATAGTTGTATAATATTACTAGAATATATAATCATAGTTACATAATTTCTAGTAGATTAATAGATCTTGAAAGTAGGCATAGGAATAGTATCCACAAACCAAACACAATTTGTTTAAGTAGTAAATCTACTCCAAATCTAATAGAACTTCTTGATGAGTTCCTTTGTCATCCCTACTCACAAGTTATCACAACTTAAGAATAGTAGCTATAATAGTAGAACTCAATTTTAAAATCTTTGGTAGCCCCTCATCTTGAGACTTTGTCATAGTATTCTTGGACTCTTATATTTTATTTTTATTTTCTTTTATTTTTATCCATTTTTTTGATTTTATTTCTCTTTTTCTTTTATTTTTTCTTTTAATTCTTGAATGATGAAGAGGCATGTGACAGTGGTCACATGATACATCACATAACATAATATTATAGGTCTAGAATGTTGCAGAAAGAACTAGAAGAAATAATGTCAAAGTATATATTTATATCATGTTCACCAAATAGTATAACTATACTATCAGAGTAGTAGTTAGTAAGACAGTAAGCATCTATTCTAGAGAAAACTGAGTACCTAAACAGATTTAGCCTTAATTAGAGAGAATCTAAGTTAGTAATATCACAAATAATTGTTAGGTGTGGTTCATACCAGAAGGTGAAGGTCTGTGAGGTTGGCTTAGAGTTTGTACTAGATATAGAAACCCATATAAAGTACACAGTAATACAGACTTTCTAGAATAACCTTGGCTTCAGCTTATATGCTATACTGTTTATCTGCCATAGTATTACAACTTCAAAAGTAGAGCAAAGTCTAACAGAAGTGAGTTCTGATAAGTGGTATGTCATCAATAAAAACTAGGGTCATTTTTCAACTGTTATTGTTGTCATTAATTATCAGACTAGGGAAATATAGTAAATCTACTATATAAGTAAACTAAAAGAAGAATCTGAGGGTTTCAGAATATAGCTTTGAGTGGAGGTTTCAGTAGTAAAATACTGACAGAAGTAAAAAGGAGAACTCTACTATAAAAGACTAAATTGTATAGAAGTAAACTCTGCTGTGGAAGACCAAGTACTTATAGTGTTTGAAATAGAGTATAACACTGCTGTAGGAGACATGTTATGGAATAACATTACTATAGAAGACAAGCTTTTATTGGATGTTAGAATTGATAACACTACTGCAAAAGATAGGTTTTTATCAGAATTAGACTTAACATATGACAATGATACAACTTCTGAGTCAACAACTAGCCATAATATGTTAACAACTTATAACAATGAGTAAGAACAGTGCTAAGATGACAGTACCATCATTTATAAGAAAGAAAAAGAATGTAAGGAAACTTATTTCTTTGATCTCAATACTACCACCTAGGCCTATAGATTCCAAACTCCTTGTTCAATACTGCTACCATAGCTTGTGGTATTTATCTTCTTAATATAAGACCTCACACTACTATCAAAGTCTGTAGTGTTTGTTTTCTAATCTTACTGCTCTCTACTGCTGCTTCTAGACTTTGACCTTAACTACTATTTCAATTACCTCTTATCTGTTGTTAATAATAATCTTGCTTCTTTTCTGGGCTGACATTTCAGATTTTTCTGTCAGAAATATTACTGATTATGCTGTCCTCATCATTTCTCATTATGTAAGCTAATCTAGGAGATTGAAATATTTATCATAGGTATATAAGATGTCTATTATCTCCAGAAACTTCACTTTGTTTTCTTAGATTCTTCTAGAGGTTGTGAAAGTCCACAAAATCCCACAGATTTCACTAGTTACTCTAACAAAGGAGGTTATAGACTTTATCAATACTTGTAGATTATATTTGAGATTGAATAGGGGGAAAGCTACAGAAACAGATAGGATTACATATATATTGAGACATGTACAAAGATTAGCAGAGGTGTGGAAGAACAATATCATTAAAGAACTAAAGACTAGTATCTAATAGTTCACCATAGTTAACAAGCTATATGATAAAATTTAGGAAAAGTTTAGAGAAATAGACAAAAAATCAATGAAATTGGATCAACTATGGATACTGAGAACAAAGTATTATGATATGTAACAAGTATGTGCAGATCTTTAAGAAGACTGCCAGAAAAAGTGGCTATAATGGTAGACTTCTAATAAATAAATTCAAAAAAAAACTCCAAAAAGTTATATGATAAAAATTAGGAAAGACAGAAGAACCTCCAAAAATAATTAAAGAATGGTATAAACATGCTATACAACTTGACAGAAATGAGCACCAATATAGAACCAAAGAAAGGATATATAGAAAAAGAACTACTGCTGCTACTGCTACTGCTACTGCTGCTACTGGTCTGTTAGAGTAACTGTACAAAGTCCACAGAGCTTAATAGAGTTTATACTACTATAGGAGAATTCTAAGTTATATTGTCTAAATAAAGTATAAGTGATGCTTACCTCTAAAAGAATCCTAAGAGAGTAGAATAAGGTCTCCTGAAGGTGACAGCTATTCTAAATACTCCTCAAGTATATTTCAATCTAATGGAAAAATACTGATATAACCAAATAATGATTACATACAAATGAGTAGAAACTCTGATAGAAGTATCTAGAAGATCAACCAGAAAAGAAAAGAGATTTATAGCAATAACATATAGAATAGAACAGTATTAGTATATTATACAATACTTGATAGGATCCAATAGCAAGGAGTAATGGTATTAGCTTGATGAACTCTGCAGTGTTATCTGTAATATTTGGGGATTTCTAACTAAGAAGAAATAGAAACTCTATAGAGTTCAGTACAAGCATTAGTGGTAATTAAGTATTAGAATCTTGTATAAGAGTTAGTCCTCTTATATAATCTCTCCAAAGAGCAGACCAATCTTACTTTAAAAAGACAGAAGATATTTTTTAGACCACAGAAGTAAATGGGACATCTAAGAGTAGATCTTAATATAATTGGTAGTAGCTAGAATATCTAAGAATATTCTAGTGCCAAGAAGAAGAAGAAGAGTTCAAAGATGACAGAAGTCCATGAACTCTTGGCTGTTCTCTCTTAATATGTTAGCTAGTATTTCAGACAATAAGAATACAGATTCTACTTAAATAGAAAAATAATGGAAAGTAAGAAAAACTGAGAAAAACCTGGGAGAAATATAAATAGAAATTGATATTGAAAAAGAATATATTGGATTATCAAAGTTACCACAGACTTTGTCAGTCTTCTTTGTCTTTAAGAAAGATAGGAAGTGTATAATACAGAACTATAATGTTATAATTTAAGCCTCAAGTACTAGAGGCAAAAGTGTACTTATATATTGAGTGACATAAGAAAACTCAATAGAGTTCTTACTATAAGGTAGTCTACTTTATATACTTTTAGCTGTTAGTTCTATACTAATCTACCCTAAAGATATAACTAAGTTCAGTCTTTCTAGTGTTATAATATGCTCTTGAAACTCTACTATTTTATTTTGATTTTACAGATAACTATGTTATATTATATTATATTATATTATAGGTCTAGAAAATAGTAGATGGTTTTAGTATGATAATGTTAAAATACATATTTACAGCATGTTATCTTCATAGTATGTACATGGCTATTAGAGTCGAAGACAGTGGACTTAGTTTTTATTTTTCTCTCTTATTTTCATCTTTTTTTATTTTTCTGTCTCCAATTTCTTTATTGAAGCAAGGTTAAGAAATAGTAATGTAATATCACACATGATTGTCATAACTGTCACTGTCACTGTCACATTGTCACATAACAAAGAGACATTATAGCAATATAATTATAATATATTGGCCTTATATATATTACATAGCAACTGAATGAAGTTAAAAGTCATAAGGGAGTAAACAGAGGTTTGTAGTAATATTTCAGGAGGCTAAGAGTATTACAATTCAAAACTTATAGAGTAAAGTCAAGAAAAAAACCTTATATTAGGATTAACACAAGAAAACTCAATAGAGTTCCAAGTACAAAAGTATCTAACTTATATATACTAGGCTAATGGTCTATACTACACTAAATCTAGTCTACCTTAAAGTATTGTAGCAACCACTAATCAAAATGATGAATAGTATACAAAATAGTCTTATAGAGATTACAAGAGAACTTAACAAAGAGTTTCTAATGTTTTTCTATACTATATATACTACTAACACATGGTCTGTGATAATGGTAAGTAATCCTACTCTAATGTCTATACATCAGCTATAAGTATAGCTATAAGTATACTGTCAAGATCACAGAAAGTGGACTTAGTCTTTTCTTATTTTCTTATTCTTATTTTCATTTTCATTTCTTTTTGATTTATTTCATTTTTCTATTTTTAGAACTCTGGGGTTAGGGTTAGAAGTGATTGGTCACACTGTCACATATGTCACATCTGATGGTGTGGTCACAACATTGATCACAAGACTTAAGAAAAGAAAGTAGAAAGTTCTAGAACAAAGTAATGTCATATAATATGGATACCACATGTTGGCCTTATGCTTTACATATGGTCATTTAGGGTAGGGTACACAGTAGCTAGCACAGACCATCTGTAGGAGTATATAAGGTAGACTATTTTGTAAAAAGCTCTCTATCGAGTTCTCTTGTATTATCCAATATAAAGTTATTTCATAATCCAACTCTAAGGGTTTTGAGTTATAACATATACCATATATACACCATGAGATAAATATGCTGTAAATATATGTCTTGATATTATTCTTTCAGTTTTTTTTACAATGTTCTAGGCTTTATAATATATAAGAGTTTAAACATGCTATAATATAAAAAGCATATATTATTTATAAGATCAATATATAATAAACATGTTGTATGATATATTGTTCTGGAACCTTCTACATTCTTCTATATAATGTGTGATCATATGAATGTGATAGTGATATATAACAGTTTGTAATAGTCAGATATAATGTTATACTAACCTTTAACTCTAAGTTTAAAATAAGAAAATAAATCTAAAATAAAATAAAAATATGAAAAGAAATGGAAATAAATAAATTCCATCATCTTCAACTCTGACAAAAAAGGTCTGTTATAGCAGGCTATTAGTATAAGATCTAAGAAGTAAGAAATTTATAAGATTAACTTGAGCTTTTATAGATACTATAGATTTGAATTTAATAAGCAAAGCAAAAATTCCCTTACAATAGCCTTATGATAGACTAGACATAGTTGTACACAAACTATGGTCTAAGTGTCAAAGTTGAAAATGGTAGACTTTATTTCTTTTCTTTTCTTTTTTTCATTTTTCATTTTTATTTTTATTTATTTTGTTTTGAACTTAGGATTAGTGTAATGTCACATGCTATGGTTACACAATCATATATCATAGAAGAATATAGAAGATTTCAGAACAATAATGTCATACTATATATCAATAGCATATAATATATATGTTTTTAGAGTAGACTAGGTTTAGTGTAGCATAGACTATTAGCTAAGTGTATATAAGGTAGGCACTTTGTACTTGGAACTCCATCAAGTTCTCTTGTGTTAATCTAATATAAGGTTCTTCTTTTGTTTTAATACTTTGAGACTTGAATTATAATACCAAGATATATAAAATAGACTATTTGTTATAACTTAAGCTTATATGTAAAGTGAAAGACACACTCTTGTATTGAGTAACACAAGAGAACTTGATAGAGTTCCTAAGTACAAGACATTTACCTTATATGCAAACTACTGATGGTCTGTGCTACACTTTTTTAACCTTACCCTAATAACCATATATTTGTCTTGAGGTCAATATATGTTAACCATACCATATGATATCATCATTTCTAGAACCTTCTACATTGTTCCATTGTATCATATGAGCATATGACTTATGTGACCATGACCATGACATGTGATGTCACATTTTGTCCTCTTTGCCTATGTCCAAATAAAGAAAAGAAAAAAGAAACTCAAAATAAAATAAAATAAAAGAACATAAAAATAAAATAAAATAAAATAAAACCAAGTCCATCATTCACAACTTTGACACTATTCTATACTAGAAACTCTATTGTGTTCTCTTGTGTAAATCCTATATAAGATTTTGCTTTTGTCTTAACTCTAAGACTTGAGTTATAAGATTAGTGAACTTATAATGGTTAGATATAGATATAGTTTAGAAAAGCCTTATAATATAGTACATGAACTATTATAGTTGAGTGTATAGTATACAATATAGTAGAAGATTCTCTGTCAAGTTCTTTTTGTAAAAACCTCAATATAAAATTGATAGAGCTGAGCTATTTTTACTTTAAGTTTGTGTATGCTAATACTATTTCTATTAGAGCTGTTATAGCTCAAAGCCCTTAGAGTTAAGTTAAGAGGTACCCTTGTATTAGGTAATACAAGAGAACTCAATAGAGAACTCTGTACAGGATTGTCTACCTTATATACTAGAGGCACTTAGTCTATGCCAAGTACTTCTAGCCTACTCTAAATGACTATGTATGCATCTCAAGACCAATATATGTTGCACATGTTATATAACATTATTATTCCATGCCTTTCTTCTTATGTTCATGGGTTTAACCCTAACCCTAAGTTCTAAAAATAGAAAATAGAAAAATAAATCAAAAATAAAATAAAAATAAAATGAGAAAGAGAATAGGGAAAAACTAAGTCCACTTCTCTTGATCCTGACAAGAATAACTTGACAAAGTCCATAAGATGTGCAGAGTTTACAATATTTAGGGAAGTCCTGAGTTTATTATTCTTAGTAACTAGTTATAAGCAAACAGAATAAAGTTTCTTGGAGGTAATAGCTATTTTAAATATCTAAATAGTCCATACTAATCAAGTAGAACAACAGGCAGAACATTGCTGACTTAACTTAGAAATAATAATACCAGGTGGTCAGAAACTCAAATAGAATAATCTAAAACATTAATTGGATAGTAGTATCATATTCCAATCTGACCACATCTATCCCAACTTACAGATAATACCTCTCTCCTCATCTACACTTCCTGATCTCTTCCAATGCAGATCACTTATCTCTATTCCACCTAAGACATTCTTGCTAGACTTTTGTCAACTCTATAGATCTCTATCTCTGGTATCTAAGGATTACTAGAAACCAGAGTAGTGCTTAGCAGTCTCTATTTCTAGATAACTATTCTGGATAGTATACTTAGTATATAAGCTAGTAGTTTATACTATGAGCTTTATTCTAAAAATCAACTAAAACTATCACTAACTCTTAATTTTAGCAACAATATACCTCTTACTTTCTAGTGAACTTATCATATCCTAAGTAACTCATCCAAGATATATGATCAGTGTAACTTGTAGAGATTTAACACACAAGCTGAAGCCAAAGATCATTCTGACTTCTATATTTCATGTACTCAGATAGTACACAAATGACTCATTTGGACTTCCAAGAGCTCATCTTTAGATCTTGAATAACAAGGTGTGAACTATATCTAACAGATAATAAGCTTATTAGACTATAGTTAAAGGAAAGGGAGTGTGATTATCTTGTGGGCAGTACTGTCAGAGTTAAAGATAATGAACTTGGTTTCTTTTTATTATTCTTGCTGATTCTTTTTTTATTTTTTATTTCCTTTGTTCTAGATATAAATTAGAAGTTACAGTGTAATATCACATGTAACAATGTGTGATGGCTGTTACATGTTGGTCACACATGTCATTGTCACATTGTTATATAATACAAAGAAAAACATAAAAGGTTTTAGAACAAATATTATCTAGCATAGTTACTATATATTGATCTTATATATAATGCATGATCTTTAGAATAGGTTAGATATAGCTGTACACAGATCATTAGTATTATGATCCTAAGCTTGGCTTAGGTTGCAACTTAGATAAGAATGTGAGTAAGATTGAAGGAGATAATCAATTGGTAAAGCATAAAGATATAGAATTGTATCTACAACTATATACTTATAAATTATGAAAAAATAGAAAACATTCTTAAAGAGAGAAATAAGGAAAACATAAAGTAAACTCTAACACATGTTCAAGTCATAGCAAACATAAGACAAACACTTATAGAATGATCATAATAATTAGCCTAATATATATAAAGATAAATACTTTGTATTAGAAACTTTATTGAGTTCTCTTGTATAGGATTTATACAAGAGTCCTCTTTTGCCTAACTCTTTGGCTTAAGTTATAACAAATACCTAAAGAAATTTCAAAGGTAGAGTGGCAGCAGTGACTTAACAAATTCTACAAAGTTAGTAGTAATATTTGAGACTTGTATATAAGAAGAGAAAAAAGCTACCACAGGCTTTGGCAGTGTTTAAGACTTAAAACTAAACAAAGTAGTTAGTTCTTTTACAGTTGCTGTTATAACTTAAACCTTAAAGAGTTAAAACAAAAAAGAAATCTTATATTAAGTTAACATGAGAGAACTCAATAGAGTTTCCAGTATAAACTAGTCTATCTTATATATCTCAGACTATGGTCTGTACACATACTATGACTAACCTACCCCAAAGTCCATGTACTATTCATAAAACCAACATATTATAACTATATTGCATAATATTATCTGTTCTAAAATCTTTTATAACTTTCTCTATGTTATATAATTATAAAACTGTGACTGTGATAGGTATCACACTCTCATCACTTTTTTTGTAACATGTGTAACATCACATCACAACTCCTTAGCTAAGTCCAAATAGAAACATAAAATAAAATTAAAATAAAATAAAAGAGAAGAAAGTAAATAAAAAATATTCTATTAAGTTACATAACCATATGACTATGATTATAATAGGTTTGACTTGTATGTGATATATGTCATGCTTTGTGACTATATGACTGTCACATGACATCATATCATACTTTCTTAGCTAAGTCTAAGAAAGGAAAAAGAGAAAATTAAGAAAAAGTGTCTTAAGTCTATATTTGTGAATTTTAATATATAGATACATAAATAACTAAACAATTAATAATTACCTTTTACCTTGGACTTGATAGATACTATAGATACAAAAAAGATCTTTACTGAGCTGGATTTATAATAGGGCTATAATAATATATATATAAAAGAAAATAATGAGTGAAAAGCAGTCTTTACTGTATCAGAAAAGTCTTATAGGCTTACTGTAATTGTTTGTTAAATTGACTAATTTGCTAACTATCTTTTAGACAATAATGAATGATATCCAGTAAGTACTAGTAATATAGTTGTTTTCATAGAGAATGTGATAATAACTACCAACTTTGAGAAATAACATGCTAAGTTGGTAAAAAAAAGTACTAAAAAAAATAAAGAAAAACTACCTATGTATAAAACTGAAGAAGTTCTAGTATAAGAAATTTTAGAATAATCTAAGTCCAAGAATATTAAGAACATCCAAAAATTCCTAGGCCTCACAAACTGCTATTGGTAATTTGTAAAAGACTTTGCCAAAGTGGTAAAACTATATATAATAGTCAGAAGTAAAAGTGGAAAAAGAAGCAGCAGAAAGTATTTAACAAGTTGAAGTAAATCTTCACAACAGAACCAGTACTAGTAGTATTAGACTTGGATAAGAAGCTTGTTACAACTCAAGACTTAGTAACAAGTCAAAAAAAGAATCTTATATAAAGTTTATACAAGAAAACTTAATAGAGCTTCTAGTACAAAGTGTGTCTATCTTATATGTTAGCTAGTAGTCTATACAAGACTGTTACTAATCTATCCTAAAGACTATGTATACTACATGAGGTCAATGTTCTATTTAACATACTATATAATATCATTCTTCCAAATTCTTCTATATTCTTTCATATATCACATGTAAAAATATCATACTTTATCATAGGGTGTGTGTGACATTTGTAACAGTTACATGTGATATTATACTATAATCTTAGTCTTAAGTTCTAAATAAAGTCCATTGTTCACAACTTTGACAATTTTTGACTTTGATAGAACTAAAAATCAAAGCAGATGCACTGAACTATATACTATGCAATAGAAGGAGTTCTATCAATGAAGTACAAAAATAACAATTACATAATCTCTACTACCTCTGCCTACAAATTTTATTTTTCACTCATGTTCATATCTTTGTTCTTCTATGTTCCTGGTTACCATTAGATAAGTTCTTTCCAATTCCAGATATTGTTCTCAATGTTTCCATCAGTGTCTCTGACCACCTAGTGCAATCATTCTAGTCTTATGTCAGTATTGTTCTGCTTAATTGTTATGGACTGGTAAAATACTTAAAGTAGCTATTTGTTATGAACTAAAGCTCTTAGAGTTAAGTAATAGAACAACTCTTGTATTAAGTAACACAAGAGAACTCAATAGAGTTCCTAGTACAAAGTAGTCTAGCTTATATACTACTACCCATGGTCCGTGCTCACTACTGTGCACCCTACCCTAAATGACCATGTGTATGACATAAGGCCAACATGTGTTGTCCATGTTATATGATGTCACTTTATTTTAGAATCTTCTACTCCATTCTCCCAAGTCTTGTGATCAGTCTTGTGACTTTGCCATCAACTTGTGACTGATGTGACAGCGTGACTGATAAACCCTAACCTGAGTTGATCTAAAAATAGAAAAGAAAAGAAAAGAAAAATGAAGTCCACTATCAACGATCTTGACACTATTGCCTCTAGAAAATCTTATTTTGTTCTCTTAGATTTTTTTAGAGATGAGTCATGTATTAGGTATTGCTTATCAATAGACTTAGATTTCCCTAGAGCTATAATCTCTGCTGAATCACTGTAGTCTTTGTCCAGTTGTCTTAATAGAGACCAGTAACCTTTATTTCTATATTATTGATTATAATTCTAAGCTTGGCTTAGGTTGTAACTTAGGCAAAGACTTGAAGTTATATATATAATCATATATCCTTATGCTTTACCTATTAACAATTTCAATAGGGGCAATTCATACTCACTAAGGATATCTACAAATGTAACATGAAAGATGGAATGGAAAAGTGAACTTAGTGATGTAAGAGAACAGAGGAAACTAGAAGTAGTACTATATTCATAATCAACTTTGGCTTCAATGAATAATATTATGCTATTATACTAGAAAATGCTTTTTTACAAAAGCATATACTTTCATAGAGTTTTTAAGCATGTATCATATATTCTCTAACATCCACACTCTTCTAGTACAAATAACACTTTATTTCCAATTACCTATCAACCTAAGAACCAAAGACTGTTTCATCAATTCCATGAAGTTCAAATAACAACTCCTACAGTATTTGATAACCCAGAGTATATATAGCAGTAGAATATTATTAGACTATTACTTTTGTATTGTCATATGTAAGTCTACCCATCCAGGAATTACATCCCCACAGTGATATCATCTCCAAATTATACAAGCCTGCCTTCCATAGCAGCCACCTTTCTCACAACATATCTTATAGTAGTGCTATAATCCTCTGGGTATTCCATCTTCCATAGCAGAGATACTCCTATTCAACTTGGTCTTCCATGACAGAGTTACCCCCTGTTAGTGTCTCAACACTGAAACCTTCACTCAGGGTAATAGGAGTTTTACCACTGAAACCCCAAGCATCTCCTATACTATCTGTTTATATATAAGACTAGTAGTTACATTATAATTTGCTAGTCTGAGAATCAGCAAAAATAATTCTTATTGAACTCAATCTCCAGTGTTCAACAGCAACACACCAAATCAGTACTCACTCCCATCTTGGACTTCTTCCTATCATCTGAAGTTGTGATCACACAGCAAACAGACAGCACAGCACATAAGCTGAAGCCAAGGTCATTCTACAAGTCCATTCTGTAGACTTCCACCCTGGTGTGAACCACATCTGATATGTATTTAAGAACATAGCTACCATATACTGCTCTCCAGTCTATTAATCAAATTAGACTTGTGCTATACTTTTTGTCATCCAAAAATTATGACTATATAATAAACAGGCTTGGCACAACATCATCTGTTGAAGCCAAGATCAACTATCTGTATAGCACTGATTTTCCAGCCTTTTGTATTAAAATCCTAAGGTCTAGCCCCATACTTTCATTCTTCATGCTATCTTTACAAATAACCTAGCAAGTGAGAATTGCCTCTTAACAGCATGTAAGACCTCTTTGAAAACATTAGTAAGAAGACCTTAAACTTCTAGATAATGCATTAGGTTCTCTCAAGCAAACACTAACTCAAGGAACAATATAGTAGCTATTAGTCAAACCAGATCTTGAAAAAACAGAGTCTAGAGAGATAAGAAATACCACTATACTTACAAATAACTAGCTATAAAGTACAAGCACTTGCAACAGCACTTTATATAGTTACAAATGTTTAGATAGTTGAATAAGGCAAAATATGTTAGATTGAAAGCTGATAGAGCCCAGAATGGCTTTACAAGCAGGGATGACTGTGGAGACTGTAAAAGAGGAATAGAATGGGCACTCATGAGCAGGGAGCAATCATTGGGTTGATGTTAGGTTAAAAATAAAGAAACAACTATGTTGTTATGAACTTAAGACCTTAAAACTAGCTAAAAGAAAGAACTTTGTATAGGGTTTACACAAGAGAACTTGATAGAGAGCTCTGTATAAGATTGTCTATCTTATATACTCAAATCTAATGGTCCATACTCTACTACTTTAGCCTATTCTAAATAACCATATATTTTTCTTAAGGCCAACATATATTATACATACTATATGATATCATCCTTCCTAGATCTTTCTATAATATTCTTTCTATAATATTCTATGTATTATGTGATTTGTGTGACACCTGAGTCATATGAATGTGACATGTAACATCATACTAACCCCTAACTCCAAAATAAAAGACAAAGTAAAAGTAAAAGTATAAGAGAAAGAAAAATTAGAAAACACAAAATAGAGTCTACTTGTTATGAATCAAGACTCAAAGTGTTAAGTCAAGAAACAACTCTTGTATTGAGTAACACAAGAGAACTCGATAGAGTTCCTAGTGCAAAGTAGTCTACCTTATATACTAATCCCCATGGTCCATGCTAACTACTGTGCACCCTACTCTAAATGACCATGAGTATAACATGAGGCCAGCATGTGTTGTCCATGCTGTATGACATCACTTTGTTCCAGAACCTTCTACTTCATTCTTCCAAGTCTCATGATCAGTCTTATGACTACGCCATCAATTTGTGACTGATGTGACAGTGTGACTGATAAACCCTAACCTGAGCTGTTCTAAAAATAGAAAAATAGAAAGAAAAATAAAAATAAAAATAAAGTGAAAAGAGAAAATAAAATAAAATAAAGTCTACCATCAACGATCTTGACATTACCCCCCTCTTATCTTCTCGTTCTCTTCCTCTATTTTTTCTTCTACCCTCTTCAAATGCTCACTTTCATCAATTTGCCTATCTTCCTTCCACTTTTTCCAATTCTTTTCTAATTTATTTAAATATTCCTTCTCGAACCTTCGATCATCCCATCCATACAACAACTTCGCCATGTATTTTCCCGGTAATTCCATCCTTCTATAATCTTCTTCCTCTCCCTCTTGTCATCTTACTTCCATTCCTCCTCTTTCAAACTCTTCAATCAACTCTTCCGCATTTTTCAGATTTTCTCTTCTTTCCCAAGTGTCTCCCTCTGCTGTAAAACCTTTCCACCATATTAGATATTTTTCCACTTCCCTCATCTTTTTCTTATTCAATATTTTTTCTACTTCCTATTCTTCCACTTCTTCTACCTCTACCGGTTTCCCTTCCTCTTTCTTTTGCCCTTTTATCTGCTCCTTGTATCTCACTATCTGGCTAACATTTACCACCAGATGAATTCTCATTGAACTTGGCAATCGTAACTTTACCATGTTCAAGGATACTACTTCTTCTATTGCATATGGCCCCACATATCTTTCCATCAGCTTTTTTGTAGGTCTTTCTTTAAACACCAAATCCTTGGTGCTTAACAGTACTTGATTCCCCTTCTTCCATACTTCTGTTTCCTTTCTTCCCCTATCCACATACCTCTTCATTTCTTCTTGCATTTTCTTCAGTGCCACCTCTGCTTCTTCCTGAACCTTCTTCATCCTTTCCACAAATTTTGTCGCACTCTCCACCTTTCCTTTTCTCCTAATATCTCCTCCCATTCTCAATTCTTTACCGTAATTTGCCATAAATGGCGAAACCTTTGTCACTGTATGTACCTTGTTGTTTATTGCAAATTCCGCTGCCACCAACCACTCAGGCCAATCCTTCTGCCTATGTTCAATAAAGAACCGGAGATACTGCTCCAATTCTTGGTTTATCCTCTCTATCTATCCATCTGTTTGAGAATGGAACGCCGTGGACAACTTTGTCTTTATCCCCAGCATCCTATTCAACTCCCTCGTCAGTTCTGCCACAAATTGAGGCCCTTTATCTGATACTATACTCTCCGGCAACTCATGTAGCTTCCATACATTGTCCCAGAATAGTCTCACTAACCCCTCTGCTGACGTCCCTTCTGTTGCAGCTACAAAATGTGTCATTTTCGATAGCTGATCACATACCACCAATATTGCATCCTTCCCTGCTACTACCAGCAACTTCGTAATAAAATCTACTGTTAAGTGTGTCCATGTCTTTTGTGGCACTTCACTCAACTTTAGCTTCCCCGCTGGTTCTTCAGTCCTATTCTTCATCCTCTGACATAAATCGCACCCTTCCACATACTTCCCCACATCCCTAGTTACCCCTGGCCACCAGTAATTTCTTGTCACTAGCTCCACTGTCTTCCATCTACCTCCATATCCTGCTGCTGGCACATTATGGTGTAACCGGATTACCTCTACCCTCAATTCCTTGTCCTTTGGCACATACACTTTTCCTTCCTTCAATACTAGATCCCCTTCCATTTTCCACTCGTTTCCTCTTAACTCCTTAACTCCTGCCTTCTTCATCTCTTCTACTACTCTAACTACATCCTTGTCCTTACTTCTCACTTTTTTTATCTTTTCCACTAATTCTACTTCTGGTCCTTCTACTACTACTTCATACATACTACGGATCCAATTGTCTTTAATAAATATTTGATTACTATTGTCTTTATCTACTCCTATCTTCCAGTCCAATCTTCGACTAAGTCCATCCGCCTTTCCCATCTTTGTTCCCACCACATGCTTCAGGATAAAGTCAAACCGAGACAAATATAAGGCCCATCTAGCTTGTCTTCTGTTCAACTTCTGCGCTTTCATAAAGTATTCTAAATTTTTGTGATCTGTCCAGATCTCAAATTTATACTGCGCTCCTTCCAGCAGATGTCTCCACACTTCTAATCCTCTGATGACAGCCAACATTTCCTTGTCATGAATTTCGTAATTTCTTTGGCTACTGGCCTCCACAATCCATCTCCACATTCCATCGATAATACACCTCCCGTTGCATAATCTGACGCATCTACTTCCATCCTCATTTTTTTATCTATATCTGGTACTGCTAGCACCGGTTCTTCTGTAAACCTCCTCTTTAACTCTTCAAAGGCTTTCCCTTGCTTCTCTGTCCATTCCCACTTCTTATCCTTCTTTACCATATCATGTAGTGGCCTAGCTATGGATGCAAAACCCTCAATGAATCAGTGGTAATAATTAGCCAATCCCAAGAACTTCTGCACATCTTTGACACACTTTTGTATTGGCCACTCCAACACTCCTTTCACCTTTTCCTTTTCCATCTTAATCCCCTCCAGTCCTATGACTACTCCCAAAAACCCTACTTCTCTGACCTTCTATCTACATTTTTCCAGTTTTACATATAGATCATTCTCCTCCAACCTTCTAATTACTTCTGCTACCAACTCATCGTGCCCCTCCTCTGTCTCTGTCCCTATTATTACATCATCTATAAAAGCTGCTACTTTCCCTGTATTGATAAGATCTCTTAGTAACTCATTCATCATTGCTTGAAAGGTTGCTGGCGAGTTCGTCAATCCAAAGAACATTACTGTAGGCTCAAACGACCCTTCTGGCGTCGTGAACACAGCTTTCTACTCATCCCCCTCCTTGATTCTCACATTATTGTATCCCCACCTCAAATCCATCTTTGTGAACAACTTCTTCGTCCCAATATTTTCTAAGACATCTGAGATTAATGGGAGTGGGTAATTATTCTTAATCATCCACTCATTCAGATATCTATAATCTTGCACCATCCATTTCTTCCCGTCTTTCTTTCCCACAAAAAATACCGGCACCATCTGTGGTGACTTCGACGGCCGGATATATCCCTTCCACAACTGCTCTTTCACAAATTCTCTTACCTCCTTCCTCTCTTCTTTCGATAATGGATACACCTTCCCCTTCCTCAGAACAAACCCCTCCTTTACATCTATCGCATGATCCCACACTTTTCTTGTAGGCATTCTTTCCAACTGCTTCTTCCCAAACACCTTAATCCACCTATGAAACTTCTCTGGCACGAACTTCTTTGCTTCTTCTTCTGATTTTGTTGCTTCTTCTTCTTCATCTCATATTTCCCAATCCTCTGCTATTTTTCTGACTTCCACTGTTCTCCCCCTTTTCTGTTTCTTCTTTTTCTCCTTCTCTTCTTTCCTTTTTTCTGCCTCTTCCTTCGCCTCTTCTTCCTTTTGTTTCTCCCATCCCGACTTCCCCTGCACCAGTCTCCACTGCTTCCCACATTCCTCTGGACACCTCGTCATCTTAACTTCTCCTGTCCTCCAGTTAATTTCAGGATTGTGGCATGCTAGCCACAGCATTCTCAAAATTACAGACCACTTTTGTCCTCCAATTACATTGATCTCTGTCCTTTCCCTATGCCCCTGGTAGTAAATATTTACCTCCACCGTATTTTCTATTGGTCCCTCCTTATTAAAGGACCCATCCACATTTCTCACCTGCATTGGTCTTTCCAATTTCTTCAGCTTAAAGCCTTGCTTTCTTGCAAACTCCAAGCTCATTACCAACCCCGTTGCCCCACTATCTAATAACGCCTCCACTGTGATCCCTTCCTGTGTATCAATTCTCTCTAGCCCTATCTTCACTGTAACTTCTCTTAAGGTCCTTCCTTCCACCTTTCTCACTTCCATCTTCTTATTTCCCTCTGATTTTAATGCATCAACATTTATTTCTGTTGTTAATACATTATATTTATTATAAGAACTTAGTCGAGGGCTTCTAAGTTCTCCACCTCTTTTAAATGTCCAATCTGTTCGATATTGCCCTTGAACCTCCCTCCACCTATTTCTACCTTCCTTATCACTCTTCCCTTGTTTCTACAATTACGGGCCATGTGCCCAAATCCTCCGCAAGCATAACAATTCCTCCCACAATCTACCTCCATAGCAAAGGGGTCTCGTCTAGGAGGAGCCCCCATACTCTGTCCCACCCCTGCCCCTGCTCCCCTTACCACCACCACATTCATTCTCTCCACTCCTTCCATCGGAGCAGGCCCTGTTGTTGCCTGCTGAGGCAATGGCTGCCTCCTCTGCCATACCAAAGATCGTGGTAGGCTTTGTCGTTGCTCCTGTTTTCCTCCTCCTACTTCTTTTTTCCTCAATCGCTCCTCCTCCCTCTTACTCTCTCTCCAATTTCTATCCAGCACCGTCGCTCTCCTGTACCAACTTTCTATGGAGGTTGGCGGATTTTCCGCCTCCATCAATTTCCTCCTGATCCCTCTATTCATATCCCTTTTGAATTCTTCTACTAATGGCCTCCCTTCATATCCGCTTCCTCTTGCTGCCCATTTGAACTCCTGTATAAACTCCTCCATCGTCCTTCCTCCTTGCTCCAGCTTCCTCAGCTCTGCCGCTTTTACCGACTTCTCTTCTCCCCCTCCCCAAATTCTTTCCTTAAACATGTCAAAAATTCTTCCGCTGACTTGTATTCCACCTCCTCTGCCTCCATTTCCTCCATCACATTCTCCTTCCATATATCTGCCAATCCTCCCTGCACATATGACAATACCCACTGCACTTGCTCTTCTACCATTGATCCCCTCATCTTCATCCTCAAAAACAATCTACATGCTATGATAAAACCCCCCACTTTTGCTGCTTCCCCATTGAAGATGGCTGGCTTTGCCACCTCCATGTGAGATCCCATATTGGATCCCGTCACTTCTCTTCCTGCTCCTGCTCCCTGTGCCGCAAGCAGGGCCTGAATTTACGCCTGCATCATAGCCAGCTGCTCCTGTTGCTGCCAGATAATCTCATGAAGGTTGATTTGACTCATATTGGTGTTATTCGAGGGTGGTGAGTCAATAGGTGATGTTGTTGATGGTGGTGGTAGTGTAGGAGGTGAAGATTGTCAAGATTGTCGATAGTGAACTTTGTTCATTTTTATTTTCTCTTTTTTATTTTCTTTTTCTTTTTCTTTTATTTTCTATTTCCTATTTTTAGAACAACTTGGGTTAGGGTTCATCAGTCACGCTGTCACATCAGTCACAAATTGATGGCATAGTCACGAGACTGATCACGGGACTTGGGAGAATGAAGTAGAAGGAACTAGAATAAAGTGATGTCATGCAGCATGGACAACACATGCTGACCTCATGTAATACTCATGGTCATTTAGGGTAGGGTACACAGTAATTAGCATGGACCATGGGTACTAGTATATAAGGTAGACTACTTTGCACTAGGAACTCTATCGAGTTCTCTTGTGTCACTCAATACAAGAGTTAGTTCATTTCTTAAACCCTTGAGCTTTGAACCATAACAAAGATGTGTATAGTGGTAGAGCAGAACCTGTGCTGGTCTCGCTCTCTGACTTGTATTCAGAAGATGAAGAAATCTCTGTATGTGATAGCAGGCCCTCTTCAAGTCCCACCTACACACTTATTGACTACTTCTATCAACTGGCTACTGCCCTAAGAAAAGGTAAACAATTTTGTTCTAAGAAGGACATTCTACTCTAAGTGATGTTTTAAGAACGACCGCTGTTTCTCTGCATAGACACACCACAAGTGGGTATGTAGCACAAGGCTGATAATGGAAAGATGTATATAGCACATCCATAAAAGGTAGTACGTCTACTGTGCACCAGTGGGCTTTGATGCAGATAAACGGCTAGGCTTCTCCTGCCTAACTAGTATATCCCTTGAGCCTAGGGTCCAGCTGTGCTCTTCTTGACTAAAGGTTTGTGTTGACCTTCAGTCGAGGATGATAGAGAGTAAGAGTGAAGGAGAAAAGGCTAGGTGTTAAGCGGTTTCTGATAAGGGAATCGAGTTCTAATGTTATGAATCAAGACTCAAAGTGTTAAGTCAAGAAACAACTCTTGTATTGGAGTAACACAAGAGAACTTGATAGAGTTCCTAATACAAAGTAGTCTACCTTATATACTATTACCCATGGTCTGTGCTAGCTACTGTGCACCCTACCCTAAATGACCATGAGTAT